>JAGKTI010005671.1:18635-43893 GCA_018397915.1 Birgus latro | reverse complement strand
AGGTTAGGGTAAGTAGGGTAGGGTAAGGCAGGGTAGGGTGGTGTAGGGTAAGTTTGACTGCATCACAGAGCAATGCTTTAGAAAATCTGGAGATAGAAAATAAACCAGACTTAGCTTTTAACATCAAGAGAGATGGATGGATGGATGGATCGACGGATGGATGGATGGGGAATCGTGGATGCTTGGACCGATGGTAGAGTTCCTCCTGTTTTGTCCTTCCACCTGCCGACAAAAATCATCATCATCATCATCATCATCACCACCATCATCATCATCATCATCATCATCATCATCGTCATCATCATCACCATCATCATCATCATCATCATCATCACCGTAGTTGTCATCGTCACTGTCATCATCATCATCATCATCATTACCTATATCCTCAATCTCATTATCATCACCATTTTCCTCCTCTCCCTCCTTCTCCTCCTCCTCCTCATCATTATCATCATAATATCATCATCAGCTATCTATTTATCTACATCTATCTATCTATAACCAGACGCCTTAATCCCGTAAGGGGTGGCCACAGACAAATCGTCTCCACGATGCCCTGTCCTTTACCATTTAGCTCATATATCTCACTCATATATTTCTACTCCTTCCCTCCATCTCATCATCGGTCTCCCCCTCCCCCTCTACCCTTCCACCTAGATGACATGCAGTCTTCAAGTCACTGTCTTTTTCTCCTTCCTCTCCACATGGCCAAACCATCTCGAAGTATTTCTCTTAATTCTTTTAATCTCATCCACATCAGCATCACAACGCTCCTTCACCCCCTCATTAGTCTGTCTGTCTCCCTATGACACTATACATGATCCTCTCCAATAATTCACTTCTACTGCTCTCACTCTTGACTTGTGGCCTTCCAACAGGATCCAAGCTTTACTTCCATACTTTAAAGTGGGAATCACAGCATGCAGTGCCTCCCTTTATTTATACTTTCATCCTCAGTTCCCTATTCCTAATCACTGTTTTTAGAGAACTAGCAACCCTCCTTGCTTGATGTACCATTTCAGTCACTTCATCCTCTAATCTTCCATCCGTATTCATCACATTACATAAATGCTTAAATGCACTCACATTCTCCATTTCCTGACCATCCAGCCTCACTGTGGATTCTTTGCCTTCCAACGTTGGGATGTTAAAGCGTCACCACCATCAGCATCAACATTATTATCACCGTCAATATCATCACCATCAGCCTGTGACACCCCACTGCATGATAAGGACCACTCTCACCTTTCTCCACTCTGATCCATTGATTGATAGCTTCTTCCGTCCCATCTTGGTGGATTTGTGAGTATTATCGCTCTTCCTGTTCTCAGTGTAGCTCACCCTCTCACTCCATCTCTGGCCTGGCACTCAGTTCCTCTGGCTGTCCATCTGTTATGTGTTCCGTGGAAGGCGTGACCTGAGGACTGCGCGTGCAGTTACCTGGAAACAAGCTCAGAATTACTAGATGCGGGAGCTTGAGGCCGCTTTGGTTAATCCCCTTGGTGTGGTGTGGTGTGGGAGGCTGGTATGGTGTGGTGTGGTGTGATGTGAGAGGCTGGCATGGTGTGCTATGGTGTGGGATGGTGTGGTGTGGAAGGCTGGTATGGTGTGGTGTGGTGTGGTGTGAGAGGCTGGCATGGTGTGCTATGGCGTGGGATGGTGAGGTGTGGGGTAGCGTGGTGTGGGGTGATGCGGTGTGCTGTGGGAATGTGTGATGTGGGGTTGTGTGGTGTGGAGTGGGGTTGTGTGGTATAGTATGGTATGGTATGGCATGGTGTGTTGTGGCTTCACTGTCCCTAAAATCTAGAGGAATGTAGCACCTCGATCGAAAGTCATTAGTGAGAAGGAGATGGACATGGCCGCTCTTGGATGTGCCCTGTTAAAACGTAAACAAAACTACGTGTGTTGGATCCTCACAACTAAATATAAATAAGGATAAGTATTCCATTTAAATAATTCACGGTCCAGGGAAAGGCCAAACCTGAGCTACTATTTCTGACACACATATCCATCCCTTTCCTTGCGATAAATAAAGAGACAGTGACCAATGATTTTTGAAACCCAGTGATGTGATCTTAGGAATCCAGAATGTTTTTTCAGAATATTGTGTAAGTGTTTAGTATCTGTATGGACAAGTAGAGGAGCGATATCCCTGACCTCATTTGCACGCGCGCGCGCACACACACACACACACACACACATGCCCAGTCACCATAACGTTAGAGGTTAAACGAAAAGAAAAGGAAGATGTGACTCAGCCAGTGACTTGAAGATCATCGTCGTTGTCGTCTTCATCTACGTTGTCGTAATCATCATCATCATCATCTTCCTCGTCGTCCTAATCATCATCATCATCAACGTCAGCAGCATGTTGTTGTCATCCACTGTGAAAGATGTAGAACAGATGTTATATAAGAGTTATCACCTTCATCATCATATTCATCACTGCCATCTAATCTTATTGTGGAGTTTGTACGGGAGTCATCATTATCATCATCACAATTATCCCGGCTTGATTAACTGGTACAGGAGATTCAACATTACAGTTATCATCATCATCATCACCATCGTCATCCCATTTCTGTTAGTTCGTACGGAAGTTAAATCCTCAGCATTACCACCAGTACCAGCAGTATTATAACCATCAGCATCATCAGCATCACCATTATCATCATCAGCCTGTGACGCACCACTACATGATAAAGACCCCTCTCACCTTTATCCGCGCCGATCCATTGGCTGTTAGCTTGTTCCGTCCCATCTCGGAGGATCTGCGAGTATTATCTCTCATTTTTTTGTTTTCTCTGTACCTCATCCTCTCACTCCATCTCTGGCTTGCTATTCAGTTACGCTGGCTCTCCATCTTTTATCTGTTCTGTGAAAGACGCGACCTGAGGACTGCGTGTAGAGTGACCTGGAAATAAGTGGCAAAATATAAGTGTTGCGTCATCCCAATTATACCCTGTTCTCTCTAACTAGACACAATTGCAATCTCTTTCTTAAATGATGTGCCGTAACAAGGGGTTATCACTAGAATGGTGCTAGTCACGAAGACGTGGTACGGAAATGAAGCAGAACTGTAATTTTGTCTAATTCTTTCACTAGACTACGGGAAACAAGCTGCAAAAAGACGAATATCTGGGCCTAGGTAAGATGAAGGAACAACACCACAATATACGTGTGTGTGTGTGTGTGTGTGTGTGTGTGTGTGTGTGTGTGTGTGTGTGTGTGTGTGATTTACATACAATAGTTTTTTTTTCATCACACTGTCCCTCTTAAATACGAAATGCACTTACCAGTTTACATTCAGGTCACTAACTGTACTGTTAGTTGAACAGGGGGGACAAGGGGGCAGACAAACCTAGTCTGATCGGCACGAGAATCTACAGGACGACACTCGCACTGCTATATCACTGGTGCTGAGACACCGAAACTGGGGCGGTACAAGGCCTCCTCATCTCCCTCACACTAATAGCCCCCTTGTCTCACCAAAAATACGTCCATTACCCTCGTGGGTACTTTTCTTTGGCCAATAATACTCCCTGGCTGTCAGTGAGATATCATTGTGTCCTAATGTAGTCACCTTAATGGCTAAAACTGCAAAAATTCAACACTTACCTCAGGGGAATGAGACAACAGCAACACACACACACACCCTCGTCCTTCCATTGTCCAGCGGCGACTAGCAAAAGCGGCCAAGTAGCGACATCTACCAAGACGAGAAACTTATCCAGCTACTTTTACAACCACTAGATGGTACCAGGGCCCTTTCATGGTAGGGGCAAGTCTACCATTCTATTCCAGGTGCTGCTTGGCGATAGCATTGAGTTGAGAGTGAGTCATACTTCTTTGAGAGTGTTAATGCTTCTCTATTAACTCTCATGGTCGTGCAGCTCTCATAATACATTCCAGCTGACACCACACGATTCTATTTATCTGAGAGTCAAAAATGCTTGAGTATTAAAAAAAGAAGATTGTTATAGAGGATGCATCATTGACGATAGCAGTATCAGCCAGGGCCGGAATAAAAGGGGGGGGGGAAGGGGCTACTGAGGCTACTGATTTGGGGTCCTCACAAGACAGAGTGAATACTGACCTTAGAAATTTCAAGTCCCTAATACGGAAACAACAGCAAACACCGCTATGTGTACTGCACAAACTTGGTCTGTGTGTGTGTGTGTGTGTGTGTGTGTGTGTGTGTGTGTGTTAGAGTGGGTAGATGAGCGGGTGTGGGTGGGTGGAGGGGTGAGTGTTTTTTTAAGTGACTGTCGTTTTGTGTGGTTGTGGTTTAAAACTATCATTCATATTGGTTACGAGTTTTCTAAGCAGTATTTTACTATTTTCAATGATATATGCCAATATTATATCTCACAGTTCGACAAGGGAGTAAATATAATCTACAAATACTACACGCATGTTAGTGGCAAAGAGCTGCTGTAGGACCCCGTGTAGGACCCAGTTTGGAATGACTCAGCATTCTGAAAATCCCCCCCCCTTGGCGGGTAATACAAATGTCCCTCATCCCCCCCCCTCATCCTTCGAAGTGGGGATGGTGGATTGTCTTGTAAGTCCGGAGAATGGCAGCTTAAGCCTGCAGTCCACCAGGTTCACGTTTCAAATGAGCCTGGGACCACAACAATCCTCCCTGCCTCCAATCCTCCACTAAGTATCTGTTCCCAGCATACCCTCCTCCACCAATATACCTTCTCCAAGCCACCCCTCCTCCACTAATTTAATTATATCTGCTCCCTGTCTCCTCCATTAATATCTCTGCTTTTCTTTTCTCTGTCTACACTGTTTGAATGTATCTTGCACGAGTATATATATTGGTTTTCCTAATCTTAACATTTTCTTCTCCTTCTCTCTACATTATAGAAAACAAAATTTCTTGGTTACTTTCATGATAAACTCAAACGTTTGGAGATCTTAAGAAAGTTGGAGGTATAGTAAGTTGTCCTTGTGCCCACGGTACTAGAGGCGGGATGCAGGCGCAGTTCAAGAGCAATGACCATTGAAAGTTATAGTAAAGGAATACAGATGCAACACTGCCAACACTGACACCTCACCCAGTCACCAGCATCATCACCCAGACAAAATCATCATCCGCACAGTCATCATAACCACGGCCTACTATAGTTGCCCTATTATCTTGGTGATGATCCACCCAGGGATCAGACGTCCACATTTTCCCCGCGCTTCGTTGTGGCGAGTCACTGTCTTTCATGAGGTGGCAAAATTCGTTTATTCAGTGGGGGATTGTTTACCTGTGATTAACTGGTCTGCTCAACCAGACAGACCTGTCCGGGGCTAGACGACTAAGTCCCAGCATTCAAGGCAATGGTGACCATCCACGTTCTCCCCGGAATGGCATTATGTGACCAATAAACCCCTGTCAGCCCTCGGTTGGAAACCCTTATGGGTCCCATCCGGTTGCAGCACCTTCACCCGCTAGACTACCAGGCTTCCATTTGGTTTTATGGTTACCACCCAACGTAGTAATGGTCTAGTTTAGAGGAGACCATTCGATTAGTTAATTATAGTCACCTAAAGGCTGCAGTACACTGAGTGAATGGTTTTATACTCAAGGAGGGAAAAAAAGTCCTCTAAATGAAGATTGTTTTATGGGAAATAGTTAGCCTTAAAAGATACATCAAATGGATACTCCTTGTCTTTATGTCCTAATGAAATGATCCAGTGAAGATACCATTATATTACTCCTCAGAGAAGTAGTAACTATTGTTTTTATGCCTTCCATCACAGTAACGCTTATAACGTATTATTCATAGTCTTTAATTAAGGTATGATTTGATGACATTAAGAGGCCGAGGTGGTAGTAACATCAACAACCATCCAGCGATATATTTATGAAGTTACAGCGTCAGTTAATGTAATATTCACACTATTTACATCATATATCAGAAGAGGAGGAGTTGAAGGTGTTTGTGGTATACCGTGGTGAGTTCCGTGCATCAATATTAATGTATTTTTTACTGTTAGTTTTGATCAACTGAAGACAATCTACAAATGCTACAAAGAGGTGAAAATTGATGAGTAAAAATTATTACTAAAAAGGAGAACACAAGTAGTTTAACATTGCATGAGTAAATCAATCCCTTATTTTAGTTGTGGGTATTAAAATTTTTTGATATTAACGTAAAAGTCACTCTGAAATAAAGAATGTTTAAACTTAATAAAGATGTAGAAATGATGGAGAGAGTGAGACTGACTGAGTGAATGTGAGTGACGTGGAGAGAGAGAGGAGGAGGAAGAGGCCGAGGATGAGATGGGGAGGAGGTGGTGGAGAGATATGAGAGAGAAGGGTGTTAGCTTGGTGAAGGGCAGCCAAGTGGTCGAGGACAGGGCGACATGGAGGCGATCTGATTGTGGCCACGCCTTAGGAGATTAAGGAGTCCGGCTTTAGATAAACAGACAGAAAGACATAGACAGACATACAGACAGACAGACGACAGACAGACAGACAGAAAGATAGGTAGACAGACAGATGGACAGACAGACAGGCAGAATTAAGGGGCCGGTTTACGTCAGTTACGTTAAACTGTTTGTCTTCTCATTTATTTTGCTGAGTAATTACACCGTGAAGAGGATTTGTAGCTCACCAGCCAGTCTACTGTGCAACTAGAGTATCAGGTACAACAGTTACATTACAGGGCACCGGTACTACTTTAAACAGAACAGGTATACTGGTCACACTGACTCACTGTACCTTACAAAACAGGGGCTGTATTTATAAACTCCCCTAAGCTTAATCCTCCAAAGCCCAGAGCTCTGCACCTGGAATTTAGTGGGTCCTTAGCGTACTTTCCTTCTCTCGCTGGCTCATAGTCGCGAAGCTCATAGAATTACCTGCTTATTCAGGTTATGGGCACACATTCTGGGCGACACTGGGCTCTAGAGGGTTAAGTTATACAGAAGATTGCTTGTATAGGTTAGTTTTCACTCATACAGCTACTATACATTACATAACTAAATCAAAGTCAATTGCAAAGTGAAAAACTACAACCAAACAAAAATAAGTTACCTGTTATGGAGAGTTATTTATGGGAAAACACAGGATCTTTTAGAAATACATCCCCTGGTACTGAGGCCAGGATCACAGGGCACCCGTCCCACTAACTGTTGAAGTGTTGGTAAATATTACACAAGGAGATGAGGACACTGTTGTGCATAATGTGTAAAATATAAGTAGCCTATCTGAAAATGATATGTGGAAAAACATTATATCACACTCTTGATGCTTCATGGCCTACTACACTCTAACATTGAGATAACAGCTGCAGGTACAGCACACACTACTTGTATCAGTATTACAGTCATATCAACTACCTATATCATCAACAATAACATATCATCCAGTCTCATTAATCTACCCTAATGTAGTTACATGCAGCATAATTCTGTGATGTTCATGACAATGAATATGTATAGGTGAAACTAGTTATTATTAAACAAATCTGTAACAAAATATTATGCTATGAAGGTCACTGTTTTATGCAGAGCTGATCTGTAGACAGCTATAGTCACAGGACCTGCCTGCAAAGTCAACTTCCATAGATGAAATGTCTTTATTATATACAGTCGCGGTCAGTTGTACTTTTACACTGTCTGCAAACCGCCTCAGAACCTAAAGAGATATTGCTAAACTCATCAGCAATAATCAAATGGATTAGAATCTCCTAAATTCAGTTCAGAACCCCAGAAGTGTAAAGGTATGAGTGACCTAGACTGAACATTTTATTCCTACTCTACGGAGTAAACGGGGATGGCCTTGATAATGGGAATGAAAACATGGCAAAAAAAACTTACATACGTTGTAAAGGGATACAATAGGCTCTACATGTGGTTCTTCGGGCACCTCGGTTCTAAGAACAACCAGAACGTATCCTGTAACACCCACTAAAAATACTACACACTTTAATGCCAACAGAATTGAGAGGAAGAAAACGAAAAAATGTGTTTCTTGCTGAACTTGCACTAGTGATCCATCATGTCACTGGTCCACACACAAGATCATAAACGCTAGCCAATCCATCCTTTCTTGTCTAAACCACGTCACTGATCTACACACACTATCTCAAATATCAACCAATCCATCCTTTCCTCTCTATACCCTTAAGGGTCAGTACCCATACACTCACAATTCAACATTAAGTCTTCAGTATCTTAAGTCCCACACAATAGCAATTTGCACCTTCAAGTTTTTAATACCCTTAAATTTACAACTTTGCTCTGAGCCGTCAAAAACCTAAAATCTTCAACAGTCTTAAGCTTACACACTAATTCACCGTAAGCCCTCTTCACCCTCCAGTCTCCATCACTAATTATAATCACACACAAGTTCGTCCTCATCACTTGTAACATTCACACTAACTCTCTATACCCTGAAGTCATTAAGACCCGTAATTTAACACATCAACCAGTTCTGAACCAACACCCTCAGATCTGCTGTATATACCTGTAAACTCTCAAAAGCCCATTCTCAGCCATTTACATTCAACTGTTAAATACACATATAACAATAAACTGAACCTGAAACGAATGCTCATTTCCTCACCTTCATATCCTTCCATCGACCTTCCTTCCGACTTGTAAACATAGTAGGGGAAGAAGGGACATTGGCTTCCTTGCTTCGTGATAATTCCAGTATTCAACACAGAGAGCAGTCGAGCTATATCTCATCTCCACAGGTGTTTTAAAATAAGCATTTAATATACAAATCTTGCTTTTCACTTCTCGATTTACTCGCATATTATCGCAACAAAAATACACCCATTCACTTCATACCCAGCCATTACCTCGTACATAACTCAAATAAATCAAAGCTCAACTTGTATAGCCGGAAAATAAAGACGAAATAACATGCACAACAAGTGGACACTGATCAAGGCTGAAGATTTGCCTTGGTTCTTAGTATTATGTACACTTTATTATACAGGTTACTACCCAAATTAACATACTACAATACAAAAATATGCTTTATACTACCACAGATCTCTTACATACCGGAAAAGTACAGTTACGAATATCCTAGAGTTCTATAAAGCACGAGTGGGACCCTTTGTGCTTTGCTAGTATGTGAAAAATGCATATAGTTGAGTTACATTATCTTGGTAACTACAGGATTATGATATATCTTAGTACTAGGAACGGGGAAAGGAGAAAGAGAAAAGGAAGAACGAGGGAGAAGGGTGGAGAGAGTGGAAATGGGGGTGGGAGGGAGGAGGAGGAAATAGAGGGAAAGGAGAAGGAGAGAAAAAGAAGGAGGAAGACAAAGGGAAGAAGGTGAGGATGAAGGGGGAAGGGAGATAAATATTTATATACATGCCTTTAACTCACACACACACACACACACACACACACACACACACACACACACACACACACAATGCACACGTCTTCCAAAAATGTCTATTCCAAACCCATAAACTATACATAAAGGTAACAGTATCTTACTCATTCTGTATTATTGACTACTTCGTCCTTAGTTCATGCACTCGTAATCTCCATAATTCACGTTGTATGGAGACGGTAAGCTTAAGTTTAATTTCGACCGTAAAGGTGTAGATGAATGTGTGTGGCCTTCTGTTGTCTGTTTTAGGTGGTCAGTTTAATATTTTTAGTAATTTTCATTATTTTTTTTAATCAGTGCGATGATTTTTACAATTCTCTCTTACGATTTTACTCAGGTCAGGAATTATATCTCGGCATGAAGTGGTTTAGAAATGATATCCATAAATCCATTCACTACCACCACATTTTTCGAAGTCGTCCTTAGTAACACAGTACGATTTCATTCACTTTAAGACAGACACGTAAGATTAAGAGTTACATATATTCTAGTTATGCACAGCCAAAAAATATGCCAATAGATGAAAGAACACGAATTATACACAGATCTTTCCTGAACCAAACTGAGACTTAGGAGTTTAACTAAAGACCTCATCAAAACTCAGGGGCGTGCTCTAAATATCGCATCTTCTTTAATATCATATTTTTCTTCACAACAAGTACGGTAATTGGGGGAACTGGAGAATCAACTTCATACATAGGGACAGAATTTTAACAGCCGTCAAAAAGGGATACTAAATAACGAGGACTTACTGTATTTTGTAACCTTAATAGCCAGTCTTTTTGCAGATGACTGGATTTTATGTGTGGAAAAAAAAAAAGGGGGGAAGATGGGAACGACTTAAAAGACAGCTTACTGTACGGATTCTTCTTTCTAGGATCAAACCAGGGAAGAGGAGCTAAGCATAAGATGGCTCAAATGAAAAAGTCAAAACCCTAACAACACCCTTAGCCGTAATCTTACTGACGTTTGAGTCTTCGTAGTAACCCTTTCTTAGCGGTAAATTTTGTGTCTTGAAGAATTTTCATATAATTTGCCTCTTGTACAGTTATCATATAATTTTAATACCGATACAGTTTGCATCAGTCACATACAAAGAGGTGTTAAGGTATTCTAGGCAAAATTATTCGCAGAAGAGACTTTGCGAACTCTCCTAAGCCACTGAGAATACGGCCCTTTATATAACGTTCTAACAGTTTTTTCACCTTAACCTGGCTTGGATTTTCGTCTTTTTATAGTTTATTTCACGTAACTGAGTGGCAGGAAAACACCACTACTCTACATTCATGTTAGAGCACTTCTCCGTGACTAGCATCATATTCTCGTGTCAATCTACTGTTACGACTCAGCATTTATGAAGGAGATGGCAATTTTAGTCCAGGTTAGAGTGAAACAGAATATAACTAACACGCGACCATCACTCACTCATCCCATCACTCACTGGGCAGGCCTAATATGGAGGCGATCTTATAGTTCTGGCGCTGGATTCATGAACAAACTTACGATCAACTCCCATTCGTGACTCCGATCTTCTTTTTACAGGAAGGACAAAGAAAAAAAAAAGAATACAGAACCTCCCAATGTCCCTTGTTCATCATGGGAATAAAAAGCCTGAGAGGTGAAGGAACTGATCGTAACTTTATTGGTGAATCCGGGCTCTGGTGCTGCCATATTTACACTTTGAATGGAGGGAAACTATACCGATCTCCATATGCATAAAATTACGATAAAAATATAAAGGCAGCGACACTGGAACAATGTGGTCCATACATAATACATAATATATATACATGTTCTGACAGTTCCAGTATAAGTTATCCTCTGAGTTAACCTTATGAAGTTGTGTTAAATCCTGGAACATCTAAAACATCATGTCAACAAGTAACATTAAGAGGTAAATATTCTCACACGCAAACATCGTACACGAACAGTACACAAAGAGCAGCATTCTAGGTGATATAGGATATCTCGTAGCACCTTATCCTCAGCTATTTATTTTACTTATTACTCCTTTTATTTTACCGTATTGTGCGGTACTCAAACCTTGTCGATACTAGAAATATACAGACAACATAAAGGGAGGATATCGAAGTGCCATACGCAAAATAAATGGTTGAAAAACAGGCGAAACGATGGTTTCCATGCCAGCTAGAACACTAAATGCATATCTACATCCACGGTCATACACAATTATACTACGTGCAAATAGTTGTGACTAGTGAGTTCGAAGGATATATCAGAACGAACTGGCAATTATATAAAAAAGTCACAAAGGCTTAGTTGTGTATCATTAATGACACGTTTCTGTATCACATAAAATTTATCATAAATGTTGCAAAGTAACTTACAAGGAATGAGTAAGCTTTTAAGCTCTCAAGATGCGTGACACTCATCTTCATATACTCAAGGCAAAGTCTGTTTTCTCAGTCACATTTCACACGTAACGTCACAAGCAAACGTTCGCCAACAGTCCCTGCTAGCACTGTGCCTTGCCTGCCATATTTCCCATCCCCCTTTTATATTGTCACAGGTAAGCGTTTGCAAACAATTCTCTGCTCTGTGCCTTGTAATCCATATTCTCATTCCTTTTTGCAGGATCACAGGCAAACGTTCGTCAACAATCTCCTACCAGCACTGTATCCTGCCTTCTCCCATATTTCCCATTCAGCATCGTGTTGTCACAAGCAAACGCTTGCCAGCAATCCCCATCCAGCATCGTGTCCTGCCGTATATCTCTCATTGTCATAAGCAAAAGGTCGCTGACAAACCCTCTGCCAGCACTGTGTCCTGCCTTCCGAACGTCAGAGTATCCTTAGTTCTCAAAAGCTTTTGCTGTGTGCTTCATCCTACTATCGCATAAAATGTTTTCATGTAATACCTCCCATCACAACCACAGCCGTCAGGGAAGCGTGATGCGGTGCGGTGAGTGTGGCTTACTCATTAGAACGATGAACTTTCAACCGTGATAGTTCCAGGATTATTGCATTATTTACTTACCATCACTGTGAAGGCTGTGCTATGGTTAACACCAGGGGATGTGGCATTTTTTACCTAGCATTACCCTGGAGTCTGGCCTATAGTTTGCTACCAGGGTTTAGTCATCATTCACCTATTACCTACATAACCTGAACAGAAATTGGTTTACCTTTGCTTCCAGGGTTTAGTCATCGTTCACCTATTACCATCACAAGCAGAACGGAAAATGGTTTACCCTGCTACCAAGGTTTAGTAATCGTTCACCCGTTACGATCACAAAGAAGAAAGGAAATACTAACACTCAGATCAACACCACCCATTAGTCGCGTCACCCATGGCCACCAGATACCGAGGTCTTTAGATCTTGCCATATACAAGCAAAGACATCGTTCAGCTTCTTTCAACATCACACTCCTCCGTTACGCGCCGAGTATCTTCTTGACTGTGAATCCAGGCACTGAGTAGAAGAAGAGGACGAAGAAGATGGTGAGGGCGAGGAAGGCGAGAAGCTTGAGAATTGCCCACTTGTAGTTGTGCCAGATGATGTAGCGGATACTCTTCAGGGGATTGAGGAACCACATGAACGAGGCGTCGGGTCGGCTGGGGTAGGAGGAGGTTATTGTGTGGTTAGGGTGTATGGAAAGATGGAGCATTGATGGATGGATGGAGAAATGCATGGATAGGCAGATGGATGAGTGGATGAACAGATTAATGTATGGGTACGTAGATGGATGGATGGACAAACAGATGGTTGGAATGGTAATAAAAAATGATAGTACTGCCCCATTACTGACGTGTAATAGTTGAATGTGGGCGAGACTAAGGGCAGTGAAAACTAGAAACCTATGAGATGATGACTTGGAACTTCCTCTCAACTCTTTTCAGGACAAATAATTAAAAATTATTGTAAAGGAGAAGTATGCATGATACCTATGCAAAATGACTTGAGTTTCATCCTCTACTTTTAAATTTGATTCTGTGGCATCAAAACAGAAAGGAAAATGTAACATTACCATGAGTCTACTTTTGCTAGAATATTTAGTTAATGATTACCTGATACACTGAACTTTATTTACCTTGTGTAACTGTAATTAGTGAAGGGGGAAGAGAGGAGAGAGGGAGGAAGAGAAGGGGGAGAGGATGAAGGAAAGGGGAAAAGTGAGGAAAAAAGAAAGAAAAAAGAGGAGGAAGAAGGGAAGGGGAAGGAGAGAGGGAAAAAAGGGGGGAGGGGGGTGGGGAGAAAGAGGAGAACGGGACGAAGTAAGATGAGATGGTAGACATACTTAGGTTTCTCCAGTGGGTCAGGTTCGTTGCGTCCCAAGCCAGCAGGATTCTTCTCAGCTTCATCCTTCGTCAGTAGGTGTATCTCTGCCTCCACCTTGCCCTGCACGCCCACGCCGGCGCCAATGCATCACCACGCCCATGCGTCCACGAATCACCATACCAACGCACCCCCACGACCAGGCACCATCACGTCCGTGCATCATCACGCCACAAATCATCACGAACAATCACGCCCACGTCCACACACCACCAAAGCCAGGACGAAGGACGCCCAAGCCCCACCAAATCCACAAACCACCATGCCCACGAACAACAAGGCCAAAAAACATCGAAACGCCCACATCATTTCAGCGATAGTGTTAGTTGCATGGGAATAGATAAATGTTCTGTCGTAAATACTATCAATGCAGATTCTCAGATGTTTTATCTTGCTGTTCAGTGCAGTTATCTTTAACAGACTAGATGTCTTATCTGCATAAAATCCCATATCAATCTATCTAGTTATCTACCTATTTTCATCTGTTCTATCTCTATCTATTTATCCATGTCTTTCAATTAATCAGTCAATAAATCTGTCTGTCTGTCTGTCTGTATGTACATCTACCTATCTATCTATTTATTTACTAATCTGGTATAATGGGGTTCCAAATGTTTTCAGCACATATTTTGAACCCTAATACAAGCACAACCACAACCATAAAAGATGTTCTTGACCCAGACATAAAAACGAGCAAATCTATTAATTCGTACAAGGAAAATATACTTGTTATAATGATTGTGAATAAGGATTATAAGAATTTCCATTTCATTTCAGAATTGATGCATGTGAGGACTTAGCATTGCCAACATAACTCTGATATCCACAGTATGCCAGTGATACTTATTTCAGTAAATTCACTCTAACACGACTGTAACTACTTACATATATGGAACCAAATCTTTTATGCCAGAAAGAAAAAGCTGGTCCGAGAAAGGAAGGGCGTAAGAAAAACATAGCTGGCCAAACAAAGAAATCGCGTAAACTAAATTTAATTAGGAAAGTGAGAGAAAAGGAGCTGCGTAAAACTGAGTAAGAAGCCTGAGCTGATCCAATAAAGGAACTGTGTCAAGTAAACGTGATCATCATAAGCAAAATAAAGGAAGAAATAAGAAAAAATAAGAAACAAATCAAGGCGCCATTACCGTTAGCTCCATCTCCTCGTTCTCCTTCTTGATATAAAACGGCCACCATCCCTTGACGCGGCGCTGCTTAAAGATATTCACCATAGGCACCGTACCGTCCGTCTTGAGCATGTCCAGCGTGCACAGCTTGGAACTTTTTGCGCCCCGGGGGAATCTGTTTAAGTCCAGCGTTATGGCGCCTAGGAAATCGTCCGCTGAGAAATGGTCCGCATCCCACACCTAAAAGTATGGAAGATGGGTGAGACGGAGTGAAGAGTGAGTTGGGGAATAGGGAGGGGAGGAATTTACGTGTGGGCTCTAAAAATATTATTACTTCATTCTCTCCTCCTTTTCACGCTGATGGAACTATTGTTGTGTCTTCTAGTGACAAGGCTAAACCTTTGCTTACACTTTCTACTTTGACTCTTCATTGGACGATTCTGATGATATCTTTCCATCATCACCTCCTTCTGCCTATTTCACACCTTTCATTAAAATATCTTCAAAAGATGTACCTTCTGCCTTCACTAGCCTCAATACTAATACAAGTAAGGTGCTGGCGACATCTTTCCTCACCTGTAGGTTCATCACAAAATCTTCACTGTTCTGCTTCACATTTTGATGGAGTGAGGAAGTAGAAATATACACAACAATATGGCTGGATCTGGAGTCCCACTTTGACAATATCTTCTCTCACCCATAATTCTTATTTCCTCATGTTACCCTGACTTCCTAAATATCTTAAGTAGCCACCTTCCCTGACTCATAGTTCCTGTTTCCTTTAAATGCCTTAACTGGCCACTTTTCTCACCTGCAATTCTAGTCTGGCGGGAATCTTGCACTCCGTCTCGTCCCATGAAAACAGGGACTCCTTGCGACTGATGACTATTTTCTCCTCTGCCACCAGGTACTCGAAGGGGAACACGAAGCGCCAGTTGAAGTTGCCCTCGCCTGTCAGGGACCGGTAGTGGATGTCCGTGCACTGCGTGTCCTCGGGGCCCTTCAACCACCTGCCAAAGGGAAAACTGTGAACTTAAGGGGAGTAGAAACGGTAACTATAAAGTACTCCGACTACGCATACCTCCGCCACCGCCAGTAAAGTCTATTTGTTGCTGTAATTCTTCTTTCCTACCACACGAATGCTTTTACTGTCTCACATATTCAGTTAACTCTACGGCCTTATTCTCCTTTTACACAGTGTCAGAGAGCTCATACCTCCGTCAACGTCAATGAAATTTTATTTATTCTTGTATCCGGATTTGGAACCACCTCAAAATCTAATAAACTATCCTTTGACCCACTACCCACCAATCCACAAGATTTCATTGAAATCCAATGACAACTTTTTGAGATATTTTACAGACAAACATACAGTCACGGGTGACTACATAACCTCCGTCCAACTTCGTTGGTGAAGGTGATAAAGGAGGATAACCAATGATAGAACTACTGCTCCTAAGGAAGTTGTTTAAGAAGTATGGTTATGATAAAGATTCCTCTAATGTAAGGTAAGGATAGTAAAGTGAGAAGGAATGAAAGCTGTTGTAAAGGATAACATCGTAAGCAGGAAATGCATGGAATGAAAAGTGAGTGGAGGGTAATTATTAAGTGTCTGATCCTACATACGGGCACCTTCAGCCACTTGTGGAAAAATATGCAGATTAACAGGACGATGCAGGAGAACAGAGGAAAGAGAGTAACGCCACAAGCAGTCGACTGTATTGGTCCTTGTCACACGGTTTGGTATTAAGTAGCATGTAACTACGGTATCTGCTGAATTAGTCAAAGATAAGGATTGTTACCCAAGGAGGAATGTAATTTGCTGGAAACAGGAGGGACTGTAATGAGTAGTGAGTGGGGAACACTAATATTAGTACGTTCCTTGGCGTAGAGAGGAGAAGAGTCAAGCAGTGAAAGAAGACAGTGGGTGGTAATATATTAATTCTCACCCTTTGACGTAGATATCAGACATTTTCTCTCCGGTAAAGAATGCGTCGTCTTCCAGCACCACATCGTCAGTGTTCCATACAATGAGGCGTAACTCGTAGCTCTTGGGTTTGCGAGGGGTGACGTCCAGGGGAGGCCCGGGTAGTGGCATGTCCATTGGGAACATGTCAACCCACATCTCAACCTTACCCTGTTCACGCAAATGCAGTTACACACAAACACACACACACACACAGCTTAAACTGGATCAGTAATTTACATGAACTTCGAAATATTCAGCACTTACACCTATATAAAACATGCTTTAGAGTACAACTACACAAATGTATGAACACGGTTGTAGACAAGTTAGACAGAAGACACTCTTAAATTTTCGATAAGGTGTCATACTATTCAGATCAAATTGGGAAGACAGTTGTAAATATTCTTGCAAAATCGAGAAGACCTGATTTATCCATCTAGCTGTCTATTTATTTATTTATTTATATTGTTACTGATTCTACACAAGCTTGAATCCTCCTGTTTCATACCTGTTCAATCCCAGGCTTGTCCGGGTTGTAGAGTGGTCTGGTCTCTATGTGTTCAGGCACCAGGCGACACCCCACCTTGGGCACCTCCTCCCACCGGTGCAACACGGCCAGGGCAAGCTGTTCCTCGCTCACTGCAGAGGAGGAGGGGGTAAGGAAGTGGTTAATTCCTTCCCCATCAGTGACCACTGTGGCTATTTCATGACGATTTTGTTCACCTTCAATGACCGCTATGGCTACTTCAAGACGACTCTATTCAGCTTAAAATGACTGTCTCCGTTACCCCTTTCGGTAACAATGACCCCTTAGATGTTTTATTCTAGCAACACCAATGCATCTTTATTAAGCTTTGAGTGTCCCTTGGGTATCGGGGTATCTGACAAAATTAGTTTTTTTTTTTTTTTTAAACCTACTAAAACCGTCGGCGTTGATGCTGAACTGAGAGGTCTCGGTGGGTGTGAGTCGTGGACTTGTATTCTCGCGGGTTAAGGAAGCTCCCCAACACCTCTTCTTTACCGATTTATTTCTGAATACGGCTGGCTAACATCGTTTTGTACGTTATTCATGCAGAGTAGGTGATATCAGAATATAAGTAACACAGAAGAGGACGGCAAGGTATAATTAGCCAAATAAATCGCTGAAGAAAAGGTGTTGGGGAGCTTCCATAACCGACGAGAATACGGGCCGTGGTCGCTGTGTGTCTGGTAAGCTGAATAAAAACGTATGCCAGCAGCTAGAATAAATAATCGGAAAATATTGAGAAGAAAATCAGGCTGGGGTATAAAAAATAAAATGGCGAAATCATATCAAGTGGTCTAGGCGGGTATGCAGTCGTCCACAGCAACTAAGCTGGATAAAGAGATAAAATAAGAATAAAATCGCCAAGTGGAAGAAATGAAGATACAATTTGGTGGCATATAAAAAAAAAAAAACTGGCCAGGCAGTAGCAACAATAAAATGATCTCTTAGTATGGAAAACAGTATGGCAAAGTCGTACAATAAGGCCGAGTCGTACCGTATGGTCTAGGCGGGTGTGGGTCGTGGTCGTCGTGCGTGCTCAGGGTGAAGGTCTTGGTGCCGACCCTAACCTTGCTGGGACCATAGTGAGGACCGTCCAAGCGACCCTCCTTGCACAGGCGACCTAGGATCTGTGTGGGCTTCATCGGGTCACGCCACTGGTTGTATCCAGCACTGAAAAGATGACAGTAAATTAAAAGCTAATTATAAAAGTAAGCAACAATCAACACAAAAAGGATTATAATGAGGGGGAGAAATGCAAATAAAATAATAGCAAATGCATATTTTAGAAAATGCATATGATAGTGACCAATAAGTAAAGGTATAAAAATCTAAATAGAATAATAAAACATATGAAGGTATAAATAAGTATATAAACCATAACGATTCAACTAAATTTATATTCACTTTACAAAGAGTATGTAAGAGTGTTGCTATATTAGTATTTTGTCTTTAATTTCTATGCTATTCTTTATAGGTTATAGAAGTAGTTAGTGTGGTACTCACGTCTCATATCTAGTTGGTAGTCCACACGTGGCTCGGTGTCTGGAGTAGAAGCGGTTCTCGAGGTCAATCTTGGTCTCGCCTATTAAGTCATCTGACCCTACCAAGTCCCAGTCCAGCACCTGCACCGTTAACATCGAGTCCTGGGGAAACGTCGCCTCCACCTCGAAGCATCTGAAAACGTCGATATAGATTAGTAAGATGTGTGGTCTATTCTGTTCTGTTCTTGTCTCGTTATATATTTGCCTGGACGACCTTTGGGATTAAGGCCTGTATTCTTGTCGGATAAGGAAGCTCCATAACACCTTTTCCAATGTGAGTTATTTTGCTTACTCTACATAAACAATGTACAAAAGGATTTTAATCAGCCATGAAAAAAAAAAAATGTAAGGAGGAGGTAATACGGAGCTTCCTTAACCAACGATAATACAAACTTAAGTGTCTGGATGTTTTCCTTTCGAAGTGCACGACATCATCTAACAATAAAAGGAGATTGTTCCATTTTCCTTCAGCACCAGTGTATAACTTCCTGGTACTTAGTATATGGCAACAGACACACTTTCATCGATGGACGTGACACCATCGGGTTGCATTACTGGTAAAGCATATATTCTGTTTTGCTTTAGACTGGGATGAGACGTTTGTAGCAAATGGGATTGAACTCAGCCATGTGAGAGCACTATACTCTTTTTACACTAACTTGCCTAAAACTGCTATCTCTCCATCAAGAATAAGATGCCTGTCATGAAGACATTCTATGGAATGGATGTGCAATCACAGTATTGTCTTTTTCTGGCACTGAACTAAGTGAAATAACCCGCAAAAAGGACGAAAATCTGGACCGAGTTAGAGTAAAAACAATATAGTCAACTCCTCTAATAACTGGTTATCATCCCTCCTAGACGTAACGCGTCCTCCAAGCTAAACCTAAGATAAATGATGCCAAGAGGAGTCACCCTATATCTCAACTAAAATTACTTCACTGTACTCTGTCGCTTAATACGGGACATCCACCGCCATCATCACCACAACCACCATCTTTCGACTTACTTTCCAAACACCGGGTTGAGTTGCTTTGATATGTAGTTCTCCTTGTCCGACACCTTCTTACTGCCCAACTGCACCACGATGTACGGGTCAGCCTTGCCGTTGAGGTCCATGGGGTGCAAGTCACATGCCCTTATCACGTACACCCTCACCAGCACGTGTATTGGGTCGTTGGATGGCAGGCCCTGGTGGTAAGTCAGTGGGTCTTATGTACGAAAGGGAAAAGGAGGGGATTTTATTGGGTAATGTAAGAGAGGGTTTGGACAAAATTGTGTGTGTGTGTGTGTGTGTGTGTGTGTGTGTGTGTGTGTGTGTGTTCTTCGATATATTCGGGTACTCAGCGTTACTAATGTGACTGGTGTAGTTACGTTTACTAGTTAAGCAAGTAAGTTAATGTGCGTGACGAATCACTCTCATGCATGAATCGTCATTTCTAATTCAACTGGTATTCAGTCACACTTAAAAATCCTTCTGCTGACAACTGTTGAAGGAAATTCTGATAACGTATGGTTGTGTCTGCCTCATAAACAACCCCACGCCTGCCTGTTCTGACCCCAGTATGAATAATTGAAAGAAGTCTTGTGAAGCTGAGCAGTATTAAATAAATCATGTAATACGTACTGTGGGAATGCTGAAGAAAAATGCAAGGTATACATACTGATGATACAACTGCTACGACACTGAAACAATTAGATGAGAAACAACACTGCCAAAGCAGAGCCACATGACCAGTGGGAGAAGCTGTAACATGAGTACACTTTACATTATTACTGTCAACAGCGCTGTTGATACACAGGGAATCGAAGTTCACAACTTCTGAGTCACTCCTGAACTTTAAATGACATGAACCCCTTCACTACTTTTATTTCATTTCTGCCTCCTCCAAATGATGCTTTATAGACTTAGAAAGCTCTCTCGTAGTGAAGGGGTTAGTGCTATGTACTTTAATACCATCAACATAAAAAAAAAACAGAGGTTATGCTGGGGTGTAGATATATATGAACTGTAATTCACTAATAGCTTGCCAAAGCTTAATTAATAATTCATTTCCTTTATGTACTGAATATATAAAAATGTTTCTGGCAACTCCATCTTCATTCTTGAAATAATATAATTAACCAAAGATAATCATCAAGATGTCACCATGTCTGTGGCCTCATGGTCATATTCGTATTTTAGCTTTCGTAGAAAATAACTGAGAAGAAACTTTGCTCAGAATCCAGCACTAATCAATGCAATGTTCTAGTCATCAAGACAGAATTATATATTAATATTAATTAGTTTGATAGCTTTATTTGGATTATCCGCTACCCAGCATTTCTCCTGTAAGACTTGGAGGTACTATTACTTGGCAATGTTCAGACCTAAATACTTGGATGAAGGACGGAAGGGCAAGGGTCGGGTAAGGTGGGGGTCATGCACAATTTAACACTTGACAAAGGTAAACATTTGGAATGGTCATAAGATCACCTACAGCACAACGCTAATGAAGAGGGACAGGAAAGAAGGAAAATACACTGTACCACAATACTGATTTAGACAAACTTTCACCAACATCAAATGGCTACGTGATCTGGGATTTAACAATAGAAAAGAAGATCACAAGAGGAAGTAATTAGCCCAGGAACAATTTAGCTGAGAAAGGGGAAAGCTGGAAAGTGTGGTGGATACAATTTACTTAAAACACACAAAAACTTCCTCGTCCATGACTTCTTTTCCTGCCACATACTGCCCACGACAAATAGTTCTTAGGGTACAAGAAAGGCGTCACTTGCAAAGCTGATTAGGGAGAAAAAGCCGGGCTATTCTATACTGAGAGTAACCTGTGACTCCATGAGCAGCCTAGTTGTCTTGGTCTGCGCATGAAACAGACACCGGGAGAGAAAGTTAATAAGTGAGAAAGGGAGAGGGGGAGAATATTTTTGTGGTGAAGTTGTATGGAAGCATAAACGCCGCCATCTCTCCGCGGACGATGATGGAGTCTCGTGGACCTTCCATAATGTTGGGAAGTTAGTGAAATGGCGGAAAAAGTGAGTGTGAATAGAGTTAGGTCCCAGTCATATTTCTTCACACCAGAAGTTGGTTCTTTAGGCTGAGTCTTGACGTTTTGGAGATCCTTGGACTTAGCGTTGTGTCTATGAATCACCAAAATGAGAAGAGATGAGCCACTCACATCCAATCTAAGGGGTCTAATTTCTCAGTGAAGCAAAATAACCGTAATCTAATCCCATTCAGGTGCATATTTACCACCATGTTACTTATTTCTTCTTATTATGGAAGGTACTTGGACCTCCATCTTCTTCCACGTGGAGATGCCAGCGACAGTTTCTAAAAAAGTTGCTAGTGAGGGGAACACAGGAGGGAAGGAGACGGATCACATTCCTTATGACAGCCGTGTGAGACTCGTTATATGGGTCATTATATATGGAAAACACACAGTAATTCTGCACATAGGAAGGGTTGTGGGTTACACTATATACATCAATTCATTTTGACGTGGACAAAGAATAATGTAACAGATCTGTACGGAACTATACAAGAACATTTTTCGTAAGAAAAGTTGGGGCTTCAGTCGCAACTACAGTGTTAAAAATAAAAAGAACTTGAAAATAAACATAGCAACAGACCTCCTAATTTTGAAAGATTTGATACAGATTTAAAAGAGGTATTGTGAAACTTTATATTTTCATTGGAAATAGTTAGTTTCAAGAGTTTTATGATAGAAATATTTAAGCCCACTGTCATACAGAGTTTAAAGTGTCATATAGAATTTAATGTGTCATACAGAATTTAAAGTGTCATACAGAATTAAAAGTGCCATACAGAATTAAAAGTGTCATACAGAATTTAAAGTGTCTTACAGAATCAAAAGTGTCATACAGAATTAAAAGTGTTATACATAAATTAAAGTGTCACACAGAATTAAAAATGTCATACATAATTTAAAGTGTCGCACAGAATTTAAAGTGTCATACAGAAATCAAAGTGTCAAAAGAATTTAAAGTGTCATACAGAATTTAAAGTTTTATACAGAATATAAAGTGTCTTAAAGAATTTAAAGTCATACAGAATTTAAAGTGTCACACAGAATTTATAGCGTCATACTAAATTTAAAGTGTCACACAGAATTTAAAGTGTCATTATAGAATTTAGAGTGTCATACAGAATTTAAAGTTTCATTCAGAATTTAAAGTGTCACACAGAATTTAACTTGATAAATATATGCACTGTTCATCACACTGCAACATGAAGATGGTGTACTGCCCGAACTGAACCTCTAAAATTCTGCTTCTGTGATGACTATAATTCTGTATTTGAAAGAGACCTAAACAGTAAGGACTAAGGTAAGGACAGTAGGCGGGTGAATAATTAATTAGCCTACCTGGAAGAACCCATACTGAGGGTCCCCGCCTGTGATGGTGGTGTCGTCGATGTCTTTAGGTAATGGCCATCGGTACAGCTTCAGCGATCCCTGTAACACACGAAGGTTAGATAGGCAGGGCATGGGCAATGTGGGAGGTGCGTGGATAGGAAGTTAAGAAGGGAGGTAGGAAGGTAGGTAAGGAGGTAGGAAGGTGAAGAGGTACGTAGCTAATACAAGGGTAAGGCAGGACGTAGGCAGGTGAAGGGACAGGGAAGAAAGGAGGTAGGATGGTAGGTAGGTAGGTAGGTAGACTGATAAGTAGGTAGGGAGGCTGACTGGTTGGTAGG
Source organism: Birgus latro (assembly GCA_018397915.1). Classification (NCBI taxonomy): domain Eukaryota; kingdom Metazoa; phylum Arthropoda; class Malacostraca; order Decapoda; family Coenobitidae; genus Birgus; species Birgus latro. The sequence continues at coordinate 20,349 of JAGKTI010005671.1, read as the reverse complement.
ACAGGTAACAGGGTAAGAGGGTAGGCAAGTTGGTAAATAGATAAGTAACAGGTAGCTGGGCCTGTAGGTTTAGTTACAACTAGTAACAGAGTAAGTAGGTAGATAGGTAGATGTAGGTGGGTTGGAGGACAGGTAGGTAGACAGGCAGGTAGAAAGGCAGATAGGCAGGAATGAAAGTGGGTAAGTGGGTAGGTAAGTAGTTAGGAAGGGTAGTGAGGAAGTAGGAAATTGGAATAAAAACTTGTGACGGTAGCTATGGGTAAATGATGAGGTAGCGAGGCATAAGAGGCTGTTGTTGTTTATTTCAACTAATGATGTTGGAGGTTATGTATTCACCTATGTTTGATTGGTTGTCTGTTTGTTTGTCCACATAATATCTCCAAAAGTTCTCCATGAATTTCAATGAAATTTTGTGGAAGGGTGGGTCATGGGACAAGAAAGAATTGATAAAATTTTGGGGCGGATCCGAATCCGGATCAGGATCCTATGTATCCCACACAATATATCCAAAAGTTCTCAATAAATTTCAATAAAATTTAGTAGAAAGGTGGGCCATGGGTCAAGGAAAAACTGATTAAATTTTGGAGCGGATCCGGATCCTATGTATTCCACACAATATCTCCACAGACCCAGATCCGGGTCCTTTTTAATGGCGATGGCATTGGCGTAGGTATGCGCTCTCTGAGTGCTTTCTAGTGGTAAATGTTGTTGTGGCCCCAAGCTCATCTCAGTATGAACCCAGTGGACTGCAGGCTGAAGTTATCCTTTTCCTTCAGATCACCACCATCCTTTTGGGAGATAGGGAAATAGCTGAGGGACATGTGTAACCGGGCATAGAACTGACAAACCATATCAGTGCCACCACGTGAAGGCATCCCTCTCCAGCACCTGACATGAGAGTTTAAAAAATGGTGGTTTGGAGGTGACAAAAATGAGATATACAGTATATACTTTAAAAGAAAGTTGCTATGGTTACCGAAATCTGGAAGACGTTATGTATTAAATTAGATGAATAGCTATGATTATTTTTACTACAAATACTGCCCATTTTTTATGCTATTTTTTTCACTGACATTAATTCAGCCCTTTTCTTTCTTTCTTTACATGCTCTCTCTCTCTCTCTCACCTTAAACTTGCCTACCACCCGTCCTTCATCCTCGAGGTCGTCTCCGCCCGTCTTCTTCCCTCGGTAAAGGTGGAAGGTATGAAGCCACTCCCGGAACCCGTTGTACTCTGTCTCAAGCTCACCGGGAATCACCTGTTGCGCCGGGAGAGGTCATCAGAGGTCACAATGAGTTACTGGGCATCCAAGATCGTTAGTATCATACCAGGTTAGCAAAATATCAGAGGTCAATGAGGTGTCGGAGGCCATACAAAGTCAGTGGGGCATCAGAGGTCACTGGATCATCGAATGTCATACTGGTTTAACAGGCTGTGTTAAGTCACTGGGTTGTGAAAGGTCACCGAGAAATAAGAGGTGCCCTTATTATGAAAGTCAGTGGTAAAATTACTGCGACCAAAGAAATGAGCAACGTAAAACTACAGAAATAATTAACATACAAAATAATGATGTTACAGTTTAATTTACTCACATATACCATGACTGAGACATTCTGATCGTTTCTTCCCACGGAAATGAAATCTCCAAATATCTTGTTGCATTATACAGCTGCCTGAATGATACCGAAATAGCGATCACATAGATTTTTTGTAT
>JAGKTI010005671.1:686-18218 GCA_018397915.1 Birgus latro | reverse complement strand
CCTTCATGGTAGCCACATTATGTTTGTGTTTCCTCCTCTGCGCCTTGGGACTCAATCTTGCAGCCAACTTAGCAGCCGTGGACGTGGCCTTAAAAGTGGGGTGTCTTTTCCTCTCTGTCCCCGCCTCCGCCCTCCCTCCTCTCTCCTCCTGCTGCTGCCCCGCCTGCTGTTCGCCCCCTTCACCTGCTTCGCCTCGCTCCCTGGCGTTGCGTTCTTCTTGCTGCTGCTGTTGGGGGGAGAGTATGTTGAGAGACGGGGAATGAGAAATGGTGCTTGGCTTGTAGTTAGACAGACAGATCGATAGAAGCACAAAAGCACAAAGACAAATAGATGGATAGATAGACAGACCGTTACATAACTAAATAAATAAACTGATAAATCAGGAAATCTCACCGTAGCCACAGCCTCCAGCGATGCGAAGTACTTAGTCCACCAGTCCCTGTTCTCCTCGTCCTCCTCCTCCTCCATCATACTCTGCTTCCGACGTTTATTCGCCTCTGACTTCTCTTTCTTCGTCACTGCCACCAGCTTGGACACTGCTCCGGTCCCCTGGGAAGCAGCAGTGAAATAAAGACAGTAAAAACCTCGAAGGTTTTACCTTTATTTTCGTGCCTTCGTATTTGCCTATTTAATTATTTCGTCTTTATTTTTATTGTTTCATACCGATCTTACGAATTTCCATTACCAAACATTACATCAATATTCATCTCAAAGCATTATATCTCTCATTTTCGTCTCTGTGGCTTCCCATTCACTATAACACAACACATTTATTCACTGCAAAATATTACATCAATCTCACATTCACTTCCATACATCTATCTCTCATTCATCTTTAACACATTCGCTGCAAAATATTCAATCTATCTCACATTTACTTCCATAAATCTCTGTCACATTCATCTTCATTACCTCACATTCACTAAAAATATTTAATCTGTCTCACACTCACTTCCATACATCTCCCTCACATTCATCATCAGTAACTCACATTCATTGAAAAGAAAATCTATCTCACATTCACTTCCATACATCCCTCTCACATTCATCTTCCTTAACTCCCCTTCACTGCAAAACACTGCATCCATTACCTTCTTCACTTTCACTGCCTCACATTCATCTCTTGTCACCTCATACTCACTTCAATACATATTTTCACATTCACTCCAGAACTAGCAATTACTGTTATCAGGGTATTATTATTATTATTATTATTATTATTATTATTATTATCATTATCATCTTACTCAAGCTGCTATAGACGGACGGGAGCTTTTCGTATGCTAAGAGCAGGTGATATTATTTTCTCGATTAAAATTTCAGCAATCAAAGGGTTAAAAGCCATTTAATTATGCTGTTGCAAGAAGTTAGGGTTAGTAAGGTTAAAAATGCAGGAAAAAAAAAGGCAGCATCGTGTTTACAGTTTTAGTGGGTGAAATGAGACGAGTGAATTCATTTTTACATCTCTTCTTCGCCACCATGCCTCTTTCCAAAGATTACTTTATCTATGGCTTTTAAAATGTGGAATATGTATTAAGCTTCGACATCACGAGGCGTCGAGAAAGCATTTTGTATTCACAGGCTTTCACAGGAGTCAATTACACACACACACACACACACATTATGTATCACTGCAAGAGAACTTTCCCCAGCAGGTTAAGCCAAAAATAAATGAAAGAGCAAGAGGCAATGTATTGAAGTTACTTTTACTATCTATAAGACCTGTATTTTCTCCTTAGTTTCTCTTTTACTCTCGTGTTCATACCCCATCTAAACTCTGATACACATCATACAACCAATGTTTCATGTAACGTGTTTTCTTTATGATCCGTCCTTGCGTTGTATCTTTCACTCACTTTCATTGCAATACCCTTTTTATCGATTTCGTTCTTTTACAAATAAAACTATACTTACTTTCAATAAGAAAAATGGTGCATTTATCAATATTTTAAAACATACCCCACTCACAGCCTCTGCTAAAACATACAACGATAAAAGTATAAATATAAAGATACAGAGGAAAAGTATAATGATCTGCCATGGAACATACAGTTGCTGAGGCTGAAGACTTGAAAATTATGTTCCCTGACACAATTACAACATTAAGATAATACTGAACAGCCATTGCACTTATATTTGAGGACTTTGATAAATAAAGCATTTTAATAATGTGAAATAAGACATACAAAAATGCATCCATCAAAAAATATGTGAAAGTTTACATATAATAATGAAGTATGGTATTTTAGAGTGTAATACAGTAAAGTGTGTGAAACTGTAACCATACAGACACACACACATATATAACCACACGTACAAAACATCCAATCACACAATTATGGGAATATTCCGTATTTTTACCATTATGGGTGGACCAAAAGTCAGGACACATCTGATCAGAATGAATGTAAAGTGTGTTTTTGACTATTGATCCACCCTGTAAAAAGTCACCAGAAGCAATATCTGAAGAATAAAAATTCGAAACAAAAGCACCCAACATAAAAATCACCCCAAAACGAATTGAAAAGAAAATTACTTCAAAGAAAAAGATAATTATAAAAAGCAGTATAACTCAGACCAAAACAAGCATTGTGAATGATGGATCTAACCCCTTCACTACGATGACTTCATACGTTTATTCTTGCCAGATCCTAGGACGACTTTACTTAACCCAGGAAATCTCTCTCGTACCGGAGTGGTTGATGGTAGCCATTTATAATCTCACCAGTTTGAAAAGTGTCCCCTCATTTGAATAAAATATGGCGATAGCAAGAATATAACTAGAAATGCACGCATACCTCTGCCAACACCCATAAACTTCACTTTTATTCCTACATCCGCTCCGGCTCCAACTCAGAATCTAATAAAATCTTCCTTGACCCACTGCCCACATCTCCCCCAGGTTTAAAAGGAATCCGATAACAACATTTTGAAATATCTTGTACACAGTCAGAGAGGCAGAAAAACAAAAATGGGTGAATACATAACCTTCGTCCAGATTAGTTGGCCGATGTAATAAAACAGATGTCATCGTAGTGCAGGTGTTACCTGACTCAGTAAAGTAACTGTTCCCTGCAGCGTGTGCGTAAAGGTTGAAGCCACGACATCGGGTAGTCAGTTATATAATGAATGATGCAAGAAGCCATGACGTCAAAGTAGGCAGGTATATATAAAGCTTCCACGATGACGACAGCAACACAAATAAAGGTAAAAAGAGCAACTGAAACCAACCGAAGGAACGACTGGCCCTACACCCACATAGTCGATGGTGATAACGGTGTCTTTCTGCAGGAGGGGACTACGCTCATTGTCCCTCCTACCGTAAGACACACTGCCACCACGTCCACCGGGCATCCCTCCTGCACCGCCACCGCCACCGCCACCACCTCCTAAGCCATGCACATTGTTTGGCACCAAGGAGTTGTTTTGTTGGCCCATTCCATCCTCGCCTGTACCGAAACACAGGTATAAACATGAGGGAAAAGAGAAGCTGAGTTATTAATATTGTTAGTATTGTTATCATATTGTTATGTTGGCCCATTTCGTTCTCAATTGTACGATAACACAGGTATAAGTGTCGTGAAATGAAGCTGAGTCATTATTACTACCATCATCATCGTAATAATCGTTACCATTACCGTCAACAATATCCACATTGTCCCCTTATCACCATGCTTTGAGCACTCCCTTTAACATTTTTCTTCTCTACCTCTACGTACCATGTGGTGTAAGAGTTCCTTGCCCCAGCTTGCTGTCCACATATAGCGGTGTAGATCTGAGATGATATGTGCCCTATTTCTGTCGTTGATATTCCTCCTCTTTATATTCCCTTTTCTCTCCTATATTACTTACCTTGAAGTGAAAGTGAGTTCCTTGTTGCTGCCTCCCTATCCCTCTTGGTTGCCGAGGTCCACATGTATTGGTGCAGATTTGAGACGTGTTATTTTTATCACTGCTATTCCTCCTCCCTATATCTTCTGTTCCCTTCTTCCTTACCTATTCCTCTTCCCTTTATCAAGTTTTCATATCTCTACGTACCGTGTGGCGAGAGGGAATTCCTTGCTGCTGCCTCCCTATCTCTCTTGGTTGCCGGGGTCCACATGTATCGATGGAGATTTGAGATTATGTGCGTCCCAACCAATGTGAAGCGACCGAAGCTGCGACAGTCCACGACACGGATGGTGATGGGCGGACAGTACAACTCCTGCTCCGGTAGTTCCTGGGGTGAAAGAGAAAGGGATGAGTCCATTCACACTGTCCAATAAACACAGATCTTGTAAGTTTGGGTAATGATGGCCACTAAGCAGAGATATTTATGTTTATGATGGCCACTAAGCAGAGATATTTATGTTTATGATGGCCACTAAAAGAGAAAACCTATACGATCTGGTAAGGAAAGTAAAGGTCCTGTTATGATATTTACACAGCACAATAAACACAGATATTGTAAGTCTGAGATATGATGACCATTAGACAGATAATTATGTTTACTAGGCCTACTAACAAAGAAGAAGGTTCTCACAAGACACTAATAACATAATAACTTTATTCAGGCACTAATAACATAATAACTTTACTCAGACAACTTCATGAGTGTCAGAGGAAAGGTAGTCTTCAAAATAACTATTAAAAAAATACAGAATGTTTGCAGGGAAACTTACAGCAAAACAGCAGTTACTCTCTCAGCTTACCAGATCGATATATTTGACTGGGTTGGTGAAGTTAGGGTTCTTGCGTGCTGACGTGAGTACGGCAGACTGTATGATGTGACCGGCCACCTCCACGTCAACTCTGGGACGGTCCACGGTCAGCAGGTGTATCCGCTTCAGGTCACGCAGCCCCCAGAACAACACCTAAGTGATGGGGGAGGGGTTATGTTGTTGATTATGCATAAACTAATGCACATAATCATACACTGTACACAACCATTAGCAATCACATACAAATGCATATTCTTTACAATCTTTTTCAGCAAAACCACTAAAGAGTACACAAAAACAAAAATGCCTTATGATTCCTAATATTAAGCAGAGGCATGAAAATGAAACAAGGTTCTCTCTTGGTCCAGTCCATTTCCATCCTACAGCTAATCCATGCATTATTTTGCTCTGCACCTTCACAATCATCTTCTAATCTGTCTAGTTAGAGCCCGCCCTACCCTGTCCTGCCCAGCACCAACCTCTAGCCGGTACTTCGCCAGTGTTGGTCTGATGCCCCGGGGTACGGGCAGGATGGGTCCACTGTCTCCGCCGTGGTGCTCCTTCGCTTGTGGTACTGCCATGACGTCTCCTCCCTCTTCTCCGTCCTGGAACTGGAAGCATACATTGTCAGGCTTAATTATTTTGCAGGTAAGACAGCAGGAACGTTCTTAACATAACCTATATAGTCTGGAAATTCACTCACCTCCCACCAGTTTAGTCACTTCATAAATGTGTCGATGGGCTTAGGTTGGTCTCTCTGAACGAACCGATATCTTTATGTGGAAATACCTGTGTTTCTGTAGGAAACCCTATAACTAATTTACTTGTCTTTCCCCAGGGCCATACAGATACCATGCCTAGGTGGCAGTATGAGCCGTTCTTCTTTCCTTAATAAAACGAGAAATGCTTGGATACGGGCAAACAAGGAGAGAATAAATATTTATAGTGGAGTAAGGGAGACGAAGCGCAGTATATCTTTTCTGGAATAGTGATAGGGTAGGTGACATTAATGGTAAAAAAAAAAAAAATCTCGCATTAAAAAAAAATCTCCCTTTTTCAATCAGGTAAGTGGTGGGTTATCCTCTCACGTCTAAATATATTCATTGACTCGAGGTTCTACATCTCTATAGACGGTAGAAAAATTTGAGCACACCCTTTACATATTCAATCTTTTTACTTCTGCAGGCACAAAGAGATATTTTATTCTGACTAATAGCAGTCAGTGAAGTATTCTACTTAGGTTAATATAATGCAAAACATTATTCAACTTAAGGACTAATAAGAGTTTAAGTCCCTATATCACCCACATCATTTCCTTTAACTTAAGTAGTTCAAAAACCATGCACAACAATGGAACAGTAATTGCCCACTTACCTGCAGGAGTTCAAACGTTGCCAGTAGCTCCCCTGCATGGTCGGTGCCACGGTACAGGTCGTGCCACTCCAGGTGAGGTCGCTGGTACGGTTCCTCCCTCAGCTTGATGTGTGGACGTGCCAGTGCCCGACCGATGAACTCACTCTTGCCCTAGATTGTACACCAGTTTATATATGGTAGGAAGTATAGTATTTAGGAGTTTCTCTGGAACATCAGCAATTTAGCTGTCTGATGAATTAACTCTGGTGAGTTTCTTGAGCTCACTGCCTACTCTTTTTAAGCGTGATGATAGATGAATTCACTATCACTCTTGCAAATACAGGAATTACTATAGCGCAAAAATACAAATTTGCTCTAGTGTAATCATCTCATAAAATCACCCTCCCTCTAATTAGCACGGAATTTTCTAAATATATAACTATTTCATTTGTTTAACTCACTCTCGTCCTCTCAAGTGCAGGATTCCTCTAACCTAAGATCATTTACCCAAAGACAGCAAAACAAACTATACTGATTTTGCTCTCTCTTGGCCCAGATTTATATCCTTTGGCAACTTATATCACAGATCTCAGTGGCAGAAAAAGATAATACTACAGATTTACACCCTTTCCACAGCGCTTTCTCTTGACTAACATCATATTATAATGTAAATTTATTTTTACAGCTCGGCATTCAAGGTGGAGGGATGGCCAAGTTAGAAAAATAAGGGTGTAATATCATCCCTTACTCACCACATTATCCTGGTCGAATATCTCAATGACAACCATGGGCGGGTCTGCCTTGATCTCATCCCTCGTACCGTACACCAGTATATCGTCCATCACCAGCATCTCGTCCCACGTCGGGCTTAGCGTCTCGTCAATCACCTGGAGTCGCAGTCAGTAAGAATTTAAATAAGTTTTTACTAAGAACAAAGTCTACATTCTAGGTATATACTAATATTAGTCTAGTTGTTTTGTTCCATCATATATTTTTACCTTCATATTCATTCTGGCCTGGCTGTGATGTGATTGGCAGCTGGATACGTGAAGATAAGGTTATAAACAAACATCCTCATACATAAGGCCATTAAAGTTTATGAAAATGGAACCTGATCGTCACAGACATAACAAATTACCACAACATACTTCAGTACATAAAGAGAAAATAATGTTAAAATGGAGGCTGAAACAGTAAGTACCCACCGTAAGCTATACTAAGGTTATTACTACTGATATTTCTGAAATGTTATAAGTAACCAAAACATACAGTATACTGTATATACTCTCGCCCATCAGGAACAGTAATCAGAGAAAAACAGCATTAAAAAGTGATAAAAATGGTATTATAGTGTCGTAAATTAAGAATAAGAAGAGACAGTCCGGGTATCACTGGCTGGAGGCTAATGAGTATAGAGATCGGATGGATGGATGATTGATGGCATTCCTCTGACGTCAATGGTAAGCGAAAATCATTAACCACGTAAAGGTACCAGATAAACAGAAATTACGATAGTCTTTTTATAGAGAATACAACACAAGGGTGACTTGATGTAATCTTTCTTAACTGAAGCTAATCTATCTTAACCTCACCTAACATGACCTAATCTACCAAAACTGGTTCAACCTCAACTAACCTCACCCGATTTAACCTAATCTGAACTAACCTAACCTAATTCAACAAACCAAACCTATCATAACCTATCTTAGCCTAATTCAATCAAACTTAACTTATCCAAACCCTACCTGACCTAACCAAACCTAATGTAACCTAACCTAACCAACCTATGTCAAGGGGATGACCGACGACGGTGACCTAAGCTGACGTGACGTACCTGTGTGATCCTGCAGTGCTCGCCCATAATGACCCTAGCGAATGGGTCAGAGAGGCCTGAGGAGTCCGAGGCGATGAGAGAGCGGGCCTGGTACATGTGTGCCCTCAGCTGGAATGTCTGATGAAAACACAACATAATTCAGTAAGTTTGTCTTGGCCATCCCCCCCCCCCCCGCAATATATCAATACAAAAAAGTAAAAATACAACACCGCCGAGTCTTAGCATGGCTGTATAATGTTTTCATCGTTGATCCTGTGCAGATAAGGTTATTTTAATACTTGTTAGGAGCTGATTAAAAACTGTAGCCAATAAGAATTTTGTGGCATCATTTACGTATGGTTGTACTTATTTCTCAGTAGCCTACTAAAGAATTGCTGATCGCCATGGGTGCCTTACCGTCTTACTTTATTTGTTTCTGAGCGTACTGTTGTGAGATGGGTCTTAATGTGAGTGTAAACGAACTATTAAATATGACTTTCACCTGTTTCTGAGTGTAATGTAGCGAGATGGGTGGCAGTGTGAGGCTCCGTTCAATGTTGCGCAGTTCGTAGCACAACTCATAGCCCTTAGGTATACCAGGTACGAGGTGTTGCTTCTGCTTCATTAACCCCAGCCACATGTTTATTTGTAGCTTGGCCTGTATACTCCACCCGCCAGGACCACTTGATTTCCTCCCTGGCAGCTGCAAGGTAAGGAAAATTAAGGAACTGTATTTTGCTCTCACTTGACCATTTCTTCTCCCTTCCCAGCCCCCCTCTCTCTCTCTCCTCCTCTCTCTCCCTCCCTCCCTCTCTCTCTCTCTCTCCCTTCCCCTTTCTGTATCAATCTATCTATCTCGAGGTCCAGGCGGCTCCACTTCCTGCTAACACAAACATTCAACTCTCGCCCAGTGGCCCAGTATGAGAGTAATCGACTGCAGAAGGACAGTTCTAGTCTGCAGTCAACTGGGTTCACGTTCGGGATGAAACTGGGGTTACAACAGCAAAAGTAACAGCCCAACCTTTTCGTCTGATGTACTGCATTTTTAAAAAGTTTCCTTTTATATTGACATGTTTCTGCTCCCACTTTGGAGAGTATTTCTGCAGGTATCTCTTCCAGATGTATTTTTCCCTCTGTGTCCCTTTCATTCTACTGCTTTTTCCTACACTCTCTCTTCCCCATTTCCCTCTCAATACAACTGCCGCAAAACCACTCAGAGACAGCTCAGTCACACTACCACAAGACCATACAGCCACTCCACTACACGGCACCACAGGAGTAAATAGGTAAAATCATCCCATTTACCCTCCTACTTACACAGCCATATAACCACACCCCAGCCAACCACACAACCAAATCATCACCTCACCACACAACTACATCACCACCCCACCACTCAACCTTCCTACCACAGTCACTTCATCACCACTCTACCATACCACAATACTAAATTAAAAGGGAGAGAGAGAGAGAGAGAGAGAGAGAGAGAGAGAGAGAGAGAGAGAGTCTTTTACTATCCCATTATACAGCTGCAAAATTACTCTTCCACACTACCATCCTATCACCACACACCACCACCACAAAACCACCCCACGACACAGCCTAATCACACTATCACCACACCACACGTTCATATCACACAGCCTTACCACTAAAACCACTCCCCCACACTACTACCTCACACCACCACTATCACCACCACCACTACCACCGCAAAACCACCACGACACAACCCAATCACACTATCACCACACCACACAGTCACATCACACCACTACACTACACCACACCACACCACACAACCACATCATACAACCACCTCTACCACCACACAACCACACCACCTCACCATATCACACCACACCAGCGCACAGACACACCACCACACCATCAGATAAAGTGAGTACCGAAAATATCCCCACCTTGAGGAAGATAGTCTGCGTAACACCACAGTGCTTGCCCCTCTCCTCGGCCACCTGTGAGAAAAGCAGGTGTCTGGCCGGGATCCGCTGGTATGCCACCCTCTTCCCTCCACTCACCATCCACAGAAACACGTCGGGTAGGCTGTGCTGGGGCTGAGGGGGAGGGACAGGGCATAAGTTACACGTTAGGCCACCAATGTAATAAGTTACAGAATGAGACTGATAGTGGAGATGGTTAGGGAGAGGGAGAGAACATCAGTTATATATTTTAGGCCACCGATGATGGTAAGTTACAGGCAGAGACTCGTGGGTGGAGAAGGCAAATTACATATAAAGGCCACTACAGTGTAGAAACGTTTGAACCACTGATAATGTACAACCGTCTGGACCACTGATAATGTAGAAACGTTTGAATCACTGATAATGTACAAACGTTTGGATCAGAGAGCAAGAGCTGAAGTGCCGGGAGGAAGGGGTGATGCACTGTGACAGGGAGAGATATGGAGTTTCGGTCATTAGGAGTGAACTTTGGGACAGGGTGTCTGATTGCAGTAAAGACAGGGAACTGGTAAAGAAAAGAAAACATGTAGGTGATATCCCATTGACAACTCGATTTAATACTAAAACAGCTGGCAAGGTAAATATCTAGTATTTTTAATTTTCTTCCGACGATTTTACAAGGATCTATATTGATAAAGGTGAAGGCTAGGGTCCGTAATGACGAAAAGTAAGATTACAACAATACTACAACACCATTACTACACTAATACTACACTTCTACACTACTACTACGAAAAGTAAGGCTATAACACGTACGTCCTCGAGGAGTGCTTTCAGTTTGGTGAGGTAGGTGTGTGAGGTCTTGTAGCGCTCCCGTAGGCTGTGTCGAGTCACCAGGGCCTTCGTGTGTCTCGCCGCGCTGCCCAAGTGGTCCTGGGGGAATATTAGAACAGTTCATTAGTGTGCCATGACTCCTGATCCACCCTGCAAAAATCACACCAAAGTAATACAGGAAACAGATTAACCTTCAATAAACTAGTCTATCATAAAAATCACCCAAGAGTAATTATCGTCCTCCTCCTCCTTCTCTTTTGGAGGAGGGGGGAACCTTCTTGCTTTACTGTCCTTATCCTTCAGCATGTAGAATTAGATCTTGTAGTCATAGTCTACTCTGTAACAAACAGCCTCGAAAGGACCATAAGGTCTGTTGCTGTTTGCTTTTCCATTGAATTCATTTTCCATCTCCTCCTCCTTCACTTCCTCCTCCTCCTCATCAGCCCGACCTATTTTTCCCACTTAAAGAAGGGGTGAGGAAGGGTTCAGATTATGTAAGGAAAGAGGAAACATGAATATAGTTGGAAAACCACTCAGCAGCATACCCTGTTAATTGAGCCACACACTCATTCATCCACCATTCAAACCCCTGGAAGCCTGATTCCACCTAACGAGCATAATTGCCTGTAGTGCTTATACCTTAACCTGACCTAGTATTTTTTTGCTTCTCCAGCTTTTTCATGTAGCTCAGTGGCAGAATAAGACAATACTGTAGATCAACGTTTTTTCCATATTACTTCTTCATGACTAGCATTATATTCTACTGTTAATCTCTTGATGAAAATGGGCACTGAAGATGGGGAAATGGCAGTTTTATGCCAAGTTAGAGTGAAAAGAATATACACATATTTCTTGCTATTTTTCTTACTACAAGCCCTTCACACTAGCTACCTATCAAAGAGTGTGAGTTATAATAGTCAATAATAGTCAATACTCGTACAAGCTCTTCATACCAACTACCAGTCAGATAGTGTGAGTCAAAATAGTCAATAATAATTAACATAAGCACTTCATACTAGCTAACTGTCAGGTAGTGTGAGCCAAAACAGTCAATAATAGTCAATACAAGCGCGTCGTACTAGCTACCTGTCAGATAGTGTGAGCCAAAGTAGTCAGTAATAGTAAACACAACTCACAATTTCACGCTGGCATAGTCTGAGCCGCTCCTTGTCCAGTTTGGTGCGGCCGGGCGTGGAGGAGGCGGCTGCAGCTCTGGCCAGGCTGAGGTAGCGTCCACAGGCAGACACCAGCTCCTCCAACACCTCCCGCAGGCGACGCTCAGCACTGCCGTCCTCCTCCTCCAGCAGCGACCACACCTCACCCAGACCTTCCTCCTGCACCACCACAACGAGTAGGGTGAAGGAGAAGTAAAAAGGTAAAGAGAAGAAGAGAAAAGAGAGGTAAAGACGTAATGAGAAGAAAATAAAAGAGAATTAAAGAAGTAAAGAGAAGAAAGGAAAGAAAAAGAAAAAGACGTAAAGAAGTAAAGAAAAAAAGAAATAGCAGAGAAGTATGGAAGTAAAAGAGGCCAGAAGTAATTTAAGAAGCAGAAAATTACCTATCATAACTTATAAGGAAAGAAAAAATGAGTAAATAAATAAATAAATAATTGAAAAAATTGTTGAGTGTCACGAACTTCGTGGCTAAAAAATCAACACTTCATTACTTTTCTATATAAACAGTATATCCCCCTAAAAAAAAAAAAAAAGAACCAAAAGGTGAAAAGAATGTAAAAAAATTCATCCCCCACACATACGTAGGAAATAAATTGATGCATGTTCTCATCTTGTTCTTTGCTATTACTAACTTCATTTAGCATCCCTACATCACTGCGTCCCTTGACAGTTCTGTTATGCAGTATACCTGACTGTATGTAATTGGCAATTTCACTTTTTATATTATACGCATGCACCGTCTTTCTGGCTGATTTTCTTTCCCCTCCTCTTCTCTTGTGCTCCCTTTCCGCTTTTCCTCCTCTCTCTTCCCCTCTCGACGCACATTTTTACCTTCACTCTCACCCTTCCACTGCTCTCCCCAGTCCTTCCCTGTCCTATCATCAGCTTCCATGCCTACCCCAATCTTCTCTTCCCCTTCCCATACCTTTCCTTCAATTCTTACTTTCTTCCTGCTCTCTGATATTTTTCTCTCTCATTTACCTCTCTTCTACCCTCCTATACCCTTTTCCTCTCCTCTCGCCTCTCTTTCGCTTTTCCATGTCCTTCTCTTCTCTCCCTCCTCTGCCCTTTCATTAGAGATCTCTTACCCCTCCCCTCTCTCTCATACTTTTCCCTACCTGACTATTTACTCTCAATTGTCCCATTATTTCATCTGCTCTCCACTTGGTCTGGCTCCTCTTCACCTTCCTTCTCCTTTCCTCTTGTTCTTCTTCATCTTTTACCATAACTTACAACTTTTCCTACTTTACCCTCTTCTCACCTACCTCCTCTTTCGTGTCCAGCATTTTCTTTTTTCCGAGCAGTCTCTCTTTCCTCTTCCACCATTGCCATTGTTTCTCCTTTTCCTGTGTTTAATTTTTTCCCATCTCCTACGAGTTCCAGAATTTTCCCTTTTTCCTCGGTATTCCTGGTCGTTATCCTCTCCTCTACAGTTTCCCTTCCCCATAGCTTCTCTCTTCTCTCCTCCTCCTTCTACCATCTCCATCATTTCCCCATTTTCTGTTTTTTCCTCCTCTCTCACCTCCCTCTTCTACACTCTTCAGCATTCCTCCCCCTCCTTTCTCCCTCCATGCAATTCCTCTCACCAGCTTCGTAGCGATGCCGTCGATGATGTTGGAATTGTAGAGTCTCCTGCGGTGGTCCTGAAAGACGGTGCGTACGTAGAGGCACGGCTTGTCGTCCCAGAAGGGCAGGAAATAGTACATTTTGTCGTTGGTCATGGGCTTGGCTGGCGGGGTCGTGGACTGCCACATCGTCGTCTCCGTTGACACAGACTCGGGACCTGCAACAAGGTTAAGGTTACTTTTATGATCACTTGCTGGTCTATAAACCCTATTTGCAACATGGACCGGATCAGTGATCAAATCGTGGTAGCTAGACCGTGGGATCTTGATCAATGACTACCCTGAGTTCACTGAGTTCACTAATAACTTCATACTCGTACTGTCCTTTCCTTCATTATCATCTTGTTCTTTTTAACCTTATTTCCGCTGCTATAAGTAGGGTAGGTTGAATTTAAAAAAACAAGAGAAAAGAAAATACAAAGGTAGGAGAACCATGTACCATTTGAATTCCCAGAAAAATAGACCACCGATCGTTCAAGCCTCATAGTCTATGGAGAGAGAGAGAAAGTGGAAGTGACAATCTCCGACCTCTGTGGCTGATTTACCTCTGACCCTACTTTGCCTCATGATCTTGGCCTGACCTGACTCCGGATCACTCTCGTCGTCACTGGATGGCCTGGCAGTCGAGCACCCGTCCAAGTTATTACCAGCGTTACCGATGGACAACTCGAAGTACACGTGTTTGTCGCTCACTCGCTTCTCTATCATGGTCGCCTCGTGGATGGACGCAAATACCAGGAAGTCCTCGATTTTGCCGTAGTTGCTCTGAGGGAGGAAGAGGAAGCTTGCAAAGGAGGAGGAAGAATATCTGTCTATCTGTATATCTGTCTATCATTATTTCTATCTATCTGTCTATCTGTCTCTCTAAGAATCAGTGAATCAATCAATCAGTCAATCAGTTAAAGAATCAGTCAGTCAACCAATTAACTTAACCAAAGATAATGTACATAACCAGCCTCCTGTATAGGCAAAATTTTCTCATCCTAGCTAAACCAAACTAAATTAACCCAACCCAAATCAAGCCAAACCAGACCAAACGCAATCTAACTAAATCAATATCAACTTAATCTTAGCTAACCCACCTCCTGTATGGGCAGCGTATTCTCCACTTCGACCTCTGAGGGGGCCACGTCGAGCTGGTCTGTAATCTGGCATCTGAGAGCCATAAGGAGGCGCCCTCTGTATGCGATGCCCTCACCCAGGCAGGCGTTGAGGCTGGCGTGCTCGTCCATCACCGACCCACCTCGCGTTGACCCGTAGAGGTACACGTAGGCGGGCCCGAACGTTGGCAGGAACCCTTGGAAATGAGGTCAAGAAAGGTCATCTAATGAAGAAAGTGATAGAAGGTGAGGCCAGGGTATTTTTTCTTTCCCTCTTTTTTCGAACCCTACAAAACAGGATAAAGGCAAGGTTGTGGGGACAAAATCATGAGGGAATATTAAGGTGAAAGGGACTAGATATGGGGACCAGTGCAGGGTCACAGGCTCAACTAAATGGTGAAAGAACCCTGGGAAGTGAGGTCAAGCTGAGGTCATGGGGTCAAGATCATGAAGTTAAGTTGAGCGATAAGATAAACACAAATAAACTAATAAATACCTTAAATAAGTAAATAGTCACTCAATCAACCAATCACCCAATCCATCTATCTATCTGTCTATAGTCAGAAGCCTTCAGGGGTGGCCACAAACAAATCACCACCAATAAACAAACAAACAAATCAATAAATAAGCAAGTAAAACAAATAATGAATCAGTATCTGTGTCAAAATTTCTAGACACCGAAAAACTGGGCAAAAAAGGCAGAAAAGTACAAATTCATCGGAAAAATGAAAAGTAAGCGTGTCACAAAAATCTCTTCCCCCACAACTGTTCTCTCTGGGGAGCAGGAGGGACAAAGAGGGTGAGGGTGGGGGTGCACTGGGGACATGACACACGATATAATTACGCTCATACGCACACACACACACAGTCTCTCTCTCTCTCTCTCACACACACACACACACACACACACACACACACACACACACACACAGCACCTGCCACAGCGAGACAGTAAAAATTGAACAGTTAATCTCCTGAGCTAACTCAATCTCCGCTGATATCTGGAATAGTTCGGGTCGGGGGGAGATGGAATTCTGGGAGAAATATTCAGTACACTTCCATAAATGATTGTCGGGATATCGCAAAATTGTTATATAGGACACGTTCGTATAAAATCATCATCATCATCATCATCATCTTCTTGACCATCAACATCATCGTCGTCATCTTCTTCTTCTTCATCATCATTTTAACATTTTCCTACCCAAGAATGAGGTGGGATTCAGAAAGCAAGGAGACAGAGAGTGAAAAATGGGTCAGAGAGTCATCAACACATCAATCAAGCTACCGGAATCCTGTCTCCACCTCATGGACCTAACCGTCTGCATATATTCTCAAAATCATACCACACATATTTCTAACACATCATACTGCATGTGCCTGAGTATAGCCCATTAATTCTAACCTGAAGAAGATTCCTAACCCCTTTAAACTCAGCTCTTGGCAGTGTATAGTTAGACTGAAGAGGAGATATAACAATACTCCGCTTACTTTAAGTTTGCCTAAAATTGCCATCTCTCCATCTTTAATGCTGAGCTGTAACAGATTTTTAAGCTAGAATATGGTGCTAGTCATGAAGAAGTGCTGAGATTAACACTAGAATATGGTGTTAGTCATGAAGCAGTGCTGAAATTAACGCTAGAATATGGTACTAGTCACAGAGAAGTGCAATGGAGAGGATGTAGAGCCACAGGACTGTCATGTTCTTTCACTGAGGTACTTCAGATAAGCTGGAAGAGGACGAAAATTTCGACCACGTTAAAGTGAATGAACGACAGTAACCAAGGAGACTCATCCCCATTTCGTAACAAAGGCTAATCGAATTTCACTAAACCGCTATTCAATATTCTAGTTATGTCAGCGGGCCAGTTCCGTCAGATAAAAAATAAAGAGACCATGAAAACAAAATAACAATATATCTGTACCCCGTGAAGTGTGATGCTTGGCTGTGGCGTCACGTGTTGGCTTGCGGGGGGACAACTGAGCCAGGAAGGAGGGAAGTGATCTATCTTCGGAATAGGGTTGATAAACTGGAAATAAATGATAAATAAAACGAATAAATAAATAAAGAAATGAAAAACATAAATAGGCAAGTAAATAAAACTAATGAATGAATAAATTAAATAAAGAAACAAGTAAGTAAGCAAGAAATTAAATTAATGAATGAATAAAATAAACAAACAGTAAGCCAATAAATGAAATAAATGAATGATAAATGAAAAATAAACAGGTAAATAAACAACCACAAATAAATGAATGAAGGAAGGAACGAATGAATATTAGCAACATAAAGGTGGCAATAAAACCGAAACGCAGCTCTGCCCACCTAACTTCCACTAAGGGCAGCATATGTGTTGGGTTAGGGGGCTTTCTATAACTTTCTTGCTTTCATCCGAGGGAACTTGCCCATTTTCGCGACTGAAGTACAAAATGGCTATACGAAATTCGATGAGCCATTGTTATGAGGTGGGAATGAGTCTCCTTGGTCACCAGTCAAATCAACACTCCAATCTGACTTCACTTGGCCATCATCTGAGCTGAAAGGGGTTACGGATCTTTATCAGGTGGAAAGGGACTATAATACGTTTCGTGTGCGATACAGTATGACACACGGACGAAGGATTCTGAATTACCAACACCACCAAGTGACGACGGTTTCACTTCTACGAAAAATTCCAAAACTCATCGCATCCAGGGGTATATATAATAAAAAAAAAAAAAAAAACTTTAAAGAGGTGATCAATAGTTTCACAATGAGCTCTGTTGTTCACCGCGTTTTATCTTTAGGCGAATATTTCTGAATGAACCGTTTACTTATGTTGTTATGTCCCTTTTTCATGTCGTACTGATTAAAATATTAACCATGTAGAACTATGATTAATTACTGGAGACTATCTGCATGAATTTCTTTCACTGTTTCAAAGTGGGAAGGTTGCAAAGAGAGATTTTTGAGTGAATGCACAATAAGAGAAATAATTCTCTCTCTCTCTCTCTCTCTCTCTCTCTCTTT
>JAGKTI010005670.1:0-43907 GCA_018397915.1 Birgus latro | reverse complement strand
GTGGCAGTAGTAGCAGTGGCAACCCCAAGGTCATCTGAACGTGAACCCGAGTACAGGGTGAGGTTGTCCTCTTGCTGCAGTCCACCATCCTCCTTTCGAGGGGTACATAGGGAGTTTGAGGGGCACAGGACCCGCCCTGTTATATCAGCGCCACCGCGAGAAGGCGCGAAAGTACGTGAAAACAAACTAGCCTATACTGCTCATCAATTTTCACACACCCACGGCTTAGAATTAAGTGGAAGCAGCCCAGTTCCGTCGAGTGAAAACGTGAAATCCCACTGTATTGTAACCCCGTAAAGGCCCTGACAATCACTGCTGACAGGCATCGTTTGTTGATCAACCGAGGGGCAGCGATCGAAGTCGGGGTTTTCGTCTGTCCCACTTACGCCTTCCCTCGATTTCACCTCCATGGTTCGTATTTAGCGCCAAATATACAGGTACTAACATTTTGGGTATATTTTTAAGGTATATTGCCGTAAATAATGGCGTGGGGAAGACCGGTAGCCCCAAACGTCAGCCCAGATACAGCCCCTCATTTAGAAATCTATGGAAATTTGGGGTATATTAATTTCCGTGTGAAAGTTTATTCGGTTGGAATTTAGACATTTGAGTATATTGATTTTTCCGCTAAGCAAAGTCATCCAAAGTCTACCAGAATACCGAGAAAAAATTCGTTCACTGTTAACCGCTCAGTTTCTACCCATTTTGACAGCTTGGGTATCCGTCAAATGAAGAAAATCAGATCATGCTAACCTGAACAAAAGGAAAAATTTGACATCAGCAAAATGGAATAACTAACAGGTGGTTTTTGGGCAGTAAATAATATAAATAAATATCTGTGGCACTGAAATTAATGAAGATAGTTTTTTAACCATTTCACAGCCTGGGAATGCCAATGAGAAAAATCAGATTGTGCTTTCCCCCCAAAAAAAGTCAAAATTCAATCACACCAACAAAATTCAACAGCTAATAGGTGGCTTTTCTATAATAATGTACATAACTGCATCTGAAGCAATGAAATTATTCAAGATAGCTGGTTTAACCCTATGGAGAGGATTGAGACGTGAATGAATGTGAATAAGGTGAAGAGGGGGGGGAGACCATGAATGAGATGGAGGGATGGAGTGGAGAGGTATACGAGAGAGGGTGTGTGTGTGCTGGGGGGAAGGACAGCAAAATGGCAGGGAACAGAGTGACATGAAGACTACAGTATATGTTTGTGGTCGCCCCTTATGTAATTAATGTGTTTGCTAGAGACAGTTTTTACCCACTAGACAACTTGTATATATGTCAAACTAGGAAACTCCAATGGTGTTAGCCTGAATAAATACTGGAATCCATCTATAACAGGAAAAAGCTTAAGTTTATTAGTGGTTTGTCTAATAAAATACATTACTGGACCTGTAGCTGCAAAATAGTTTATAAGAGTTTATGGCTCACCTGACAGGTGGAGTATCTATCAAACGAGCAAACTCAGGTGTTGTAATCAGGAAAAATACTATATGTCCAAAACAACACAATTTTTAAGCCTATGCATGATGCGTCTAAAGAATATACATAAATGGATCTGTAATTTCAAAACTGTACCATAAATAAATCTCAAACAAATTAACAACTAGGGTATCTGTCAAAAGAGCATAGCAAGTGTCTGTTACAAAATACATAGTTAAATGAATCTGTAGCTGCAAAATGGTTCATAAGATAGTTTTTACCCATTTGACAGCTGAGGTATCTATCAAACAAGCAAAGATCAGGGGTTGTTATTCTGAAAAGATACCCAAACATGTTCCGAACAGGAAAGGGGTGAAGCATATGGGTGCCTGTTATCAGAGTTATATATATAAAAAAATATATAAAAATTAATAATAAAAAAAAAAGCACTAACCTTTCACATAAGAAATCTTGACTGAAGACCAGACTTTGACTACTTGGTAAATGTGGTTGAGTTCCCCGCCTGGGAGTGTTGTGCAAGGCCAGCTACCACGTCACTGCCATGGTGTAGTACCTCCCGGGACGATGGTAACCATCCACCTACTACCTTGTTGGTGGGCTAACGGGTGCTACACCTTGCCCAAGGGTGACCCGGGACTATGCAGGGCAGGGGCGTCCATCTTCCCTGAGCCGAACACATCATCCGGCCGCATACCCAAACTAGGCTAATGTATTCTCTCCTAGCTACCAAGAGACAATATATTTTGCATACTGGGGACCACTCATCTTCATACAGTTAATCAGAAATGTACATACCAACATAGTTATAATGACTAGTGAAAGTGGCAGTACTATACTGTACCACGTTACTGACCCGCAGATGGCTGGATTTGACACTTCCAAAATAATCTTGAAGGAAAACCATCACAGAAATAATATTCAAACTGCACCCCTGCCCCTAGCCAAAATTTAATGATTTTGATAAATTAAAATTAGAAAATAGAACAGAATAATCTACAGTAAAATTTACATCACGAAAAAATGACAGTTACAATTTAGTATACAGTACTGTATACTGTACTTAACAAGTTCACAGTTACTTGCGAACCTGTTCTTTCCCATATCCTTTAGAGAGTGCTAAGACAGATTTAACATAGGAAAGATATTACCTAACCTCTTTACCCTAAATTCATCTCCATCAAAACTGGGGAGAGGAAATGAAGATCAGGGAAAGTGCTGGATTATAAAGTGAAACTGTGACTGAAACCCACATAAGAGGCAATCAGAGTTTACTTTTCAACTTCTGACAATTTAAGAGAAAGAAAAAACTGGAAATCTAAACTAAATTTTTAAGTAATGAAAGTAAAGAGAGGGGGAAACTGAAAATTTGAGCCAACTACACTATTTAAGTACTGAAAGTAATGCAATTGAGAAAACAAGAAATCCAAGCTTGTTATTAAACAGTGTTTAAACTGAAAACAGAGGACAGGGTGACATGGAGGCAATTTATTTGTGATCACCCTTTACAGGATTAAGAGGCTAAAATATATACCATACTGTTTATACTGAAAACTGAGATGAGTCGTACTGATGAGCATGGCATGAACCTGTAAAAACAAGACCAACCGAACCTGTAAAAGCCACTTCCTTCAACTGGCAACTTTCAGCCCTATCACTGGCATTCTTTGGTCATAACTTGGCATCCACTGGTTTCAATTCTAGCCTCAGTGAAAAATGTAATTAAGGATTTTGCAAAAATGATGTACTGGAAAGCTCTACCAGTACCTTGAGATGGACCAGCTGTGTGGAGAGAGAGAGAGAGTGGAGAATGAGACAGACATTGAGGGGGAGACTGAGGATGAAATGGAGGGACCAGCTGATATTGTATTGCCAGGCTTTACTGGAAATCATAGTGATTAATTATTAAGTATTTATTTATCTGTTTCAGGTGCTGGACAGCAAAATGAATTAAAAACATTAGCTACTCAGCTGCCCTGCCAGCATGAGTATCTTCACTTTGAATTGGAACTCCCATAAATAGCCACGCATCTTCCTCAGTATGACTTCCACACTAGTGACATTGATGGTGAAGTTCCCCCTGCAAATGATGTACCTGGGCCACTACCATCGCTCCATCAGCACGGCACTACAGAATGGTTGACTGGGAAAGTGGCGGCTCCGTCCCACAGGCAGAGAAAATGCAGGCAGAAGTAGAGTCCAGACGACCAAGGCCTCCACATGGTATGCTGGAGGAAGATGAGCCGGAACTCAATGCTATGGATTTTGTAGAGATTGAGTATAAACCCAATCAGATTCCAGATAAGGATATTGATTATAAACCTAATCAGATCCCAGTTAAGAAGGGAGGGAGAAAGAGTAGGCAGAAGAAGATCAGATCCACGATTAAAAACACCAAAGTAGACAATGCTTGTAGCCTGCAAGATGTTCCAGTGACAAAGGAAAAGCTGGCTCGGAAGCGGAGAAAACCAAGAACTAGAGAGAGGAAGAGCAGATTGTTACCCACACAGAAGCTCAGCATGTCAGACTTTTCAATGCTCTACCCCTACGCTGCCTGTCTTAAAACCCTGTGCGACAAGGCAGGTCACGTACAAAGTTCCGAGCCCGACGTACTGCCTGAGAGGATATTTGACACCCTGAGGACGACCAGCGTTCACTACCCATATGCATCGCTCCTCGAGGAACTCCATCAAAATGCCGAGGCCGGAACCAGTAGCACAAGCACCCCGTCCACCACGAACAGTTTGCAACATCACGATATTAGGGACTTGGAAGTAGCAGACATTATGAGGAACCTTCACTACCCTGTCAGAAGTACCAGTTATTCCAGGAACTATGGTAATGCTAGACTGGACACCTTTGCCACACCCTTCAGTGGTATGCTGATGGCGATGGTGATGCGACATCGAATAGATAATTACACGAAAAACCCACAAAACGAGCTAAAAACCAAGGCAGCGTTGGACTGTGGCAGAGTTGGAGAGATCTTAAAAACACAAATGCCGCTTATTGAAGAGCTCAATCACCCACCTGAGGAAATGCACACTTCCGCCCTTCTCCAGAAACTTGCCCTCTCCGCTCAGCAAAAGCAGAATGTCACCCACGAATCGGAGTGTGCCTCCGGAAGGGAGGTGATGCTGGAGTGGTCATCAGCAGAATCATCACAGTCTGAGGAGGAGGATCTGGAATGGCAACCAACATACTGGCTGGCAAAGAAAGTTCGTAGTAATGATGATACTCCAAGAAAGCGTAAGTCCAGGCGGAGAAAGAAAGAGAGTGCTGCTGGAGAGAAGAGAGGGATACCTCTGACTGAGGATATAACTGCCACAAACTATAAAACTATCCCCCAAGACTGCATTCCTGAGGTTGTGCCGAAGAACGCAAATTCTCACAAAAGTATAAAGTGCAAGCCTGTTTGTACCTCATCCCCCAGACCTCCATCCAGGCTCCTACAGCTTATTATGGGGTGTGAACAGAGTGATGTGGGTGAAAAGAGGAAGAAAAAACAGTCAATGAAGCGCACAAAGTTGGGAAGGAGGAAGGGCAAACGAAAAGTTACCAAAGATCCGAACGACAGCGAAGACCTCGTGAGTGACGTGCCGGATAAACGAGGCCAGTGCAAATTACCGAAGGAGAAAAAAGTACAAGAAGACACTGCCACAGTGATGACTGGGAGCGTGGAATCGAACAAGGCTAGTGAGCCCCAGTCTCTCTTGAAGGAGTATCTCTTAAAACCCACTGGTGGTGAGGTAGTGTCGAGTGAAAACTGTGAAATCCCAAAGGTAGAGACGAACTTCTTATTCAGTCGCCTGTTGCAGAACTTTAAAAACTTGGCAGAGACAAACCGCCCAGACACACTTGCAGATTCAGGTCGTGAGGTTGGGGGGAGCCAAAGCATTTTACGGGGAATGTTAGCAGCTGGGAGTAACAGTGCCACAGAACTGCTGGGTAAGACCGTGAAAGAGGAACAGGTGGACGAAATTATATTTACAGAATCCTTTGGTGCTTCCCCCTCAAACCACCAGTACCCCCGCTCCCCATTGTACGGCGAAGACAGCCCCATGTGCAAGGTCAAGTGTGAGCCAGAGATAAAGGTGGAGTGTGAAGAGGTGTTCTGTAAGGTGGAGTGTGAGGAGGAGGTGTTCGAGTGCCAGGTCTGCTTCCTACAGTTCTCCTCAGGCATCGATCTCTCCAACCACCAAGTCCTCTTCCACTGCACAGAGGAGCCTAGTGACTCAGGGGGCCGCCAGCTAGTGCCGTGTGGGGTGGAGGGGCTGCAGGGAGGTGGAGTATTACATGCCTGACCTTCATTACACATTGCCCTGGTAGTAGTGCTTCCCCTTAGGTGATATATAGAGGTAAATTTTATGTATTGTTGCAGTGAAGCCTTACTATATCAGACATACCTTTGGCCCTATGCTTGCCTTCATGCTGACCATCACAGTACAAAATATAATTCACACCAAAATATATAATGCTGTTGTTATGGCCCCAGGATCATCAAAACATTGCCCATTTCCCACAGTCCACCATCCTGCTTTATGAGGGCAGGAAAGAAACTGGGGGACTTTATACCAGTGCCACCACAGGAAGGCACCCCTCTCCAGCAATATAAAATACAAATCTTACACAAACTCCCTGCCGGTACTGCAGTTCCATGCCTCACACTGCAACACACTTATCACCTAATTGACCTCACTCTCACAGCTCACACTACAAATCACAGACAGGTCACTATGCCACTGTATTTTCTCAATAAATATTTTCATATGAGGATCTATTTCCTCACACTTGACAGCCTGTGCATCTCACTCACAAAATGGCAGTCCTTCAATATAACTGCAACAAAAGATTTACTCTGCCTTCAATGTAAAGCCTCACCATCAAAACAGCTCAAAAACTACTCCCCCTGCTCTCATTGTCCTGCCTTAACACCACAACTCACTTACCTCATGCACAAGCCACCACATTCAGGGAGTTTTAGGTGTCTGATATAGTGAGGTCATTGCTGTACACACCAAGTTAGCACTATTAAAGTACAGTATGTACAAATTCTATTTAGAGCTCATAAGTACAGATACCTGTACAGTTAATATGTATATATTATATAGAAAGATAATTATAATTATAGATTATTAACTGTCAAAAATTTTGTAATGTGGGATTATTGGTATATTATATGGTCTGTTTAACCTCTTCATTACAGTGGCATCATTTACATTTTATTCTTACTATCTCCACATGATTTGACTCAGCTTCAGAGACACTTTTCAGATTGGAAGGATTAGATATAACCTTTATTAATCCTTCAAGGAGGGCATCTCCCTAGCTGAATATAAAAGTCCAGTGTCAGCAAGATCAGAACAGAAAAAGACAAGCAAAGACACATTTTGTTCTGTTAATCTTGCTGCTGGTACTTCATGGCATCACATTTAGGGGAGACAGACTGCAGTGGAAGGCGTTAATGATGGCTGTATCTAACCCCTTTAGTCTGAAAAGTGACTGTAAAGCAGAGTGTAATTATTTGGTGACAGCAAGAATAAAATGATAAAGACATCCTCATGCTGAATGGGTTAATATTGTTGAGTGTCAAAGACAGAGTCCGTCCATAAGAAAATGGCCATGAACTGTGCTTTCATTAACCCCATGAACCTGTTTTTTTTTTTTTTTTTATCAGACTTCTTTTTTCACCTTAGACATGGCCTCTTGTTTAGAAGGGTTTACTAAAACTATATCTGCTTCAGATCAGTCTGCCCGAAGTTGAATGCAATCTCTAGGAAAGGCCTCATATTAACAACAGTAGTACTGTACAGTAGGCTTTCCAATTTGCATGGGTTATGTGATTCTCACGTATTCGGAATTTCAGCAAACTGGTCATGCCCCCAAAATGGGTCCCTGCAGTTATCGTTGCCTAATAACCCACTGGGTTGTCCCAAAACATCATCAGAGATTACAGCCTACATATTTAAAATGAATATATTAGGATTTGTCCATGCAACACAGGTACAGCACAGAACATTTAAATACATTAAAGTATTCACTGCAGTACCACAGTATGGGTGGGATGAATGTCCATTAGTGACTTCACCTTGTCAAACACTTTCACTTTCTCCAAAAGTATCACCTCCTGCCACTCAGGGGTGCTTTCAGCACCAGACACTGCTGCCATCTTAGAAACCATTATTATGACAGTAAGGTGCACTACAATACAAGAATACAGTCACAGACGAAACACAGGTACTCAGACATGGACTGGAAATTTGTTTGTGAGTACAGCTGTATCTGGCAGTGGCTACACTAAGGCAGGGAGGCCATGCGGGACGGAAGCAAAGAAAGCGAGAGCGCGGGCCATATGAAAAAGCATGGAAAAGGCTGTGCAGGGTAGAACAAAGCTGTGAGGGGAACCCTAGTGATACTTTTGTACACTCCTAGATGCTTCTCAAATGCTATGGAAGCTTCACAGATGTTCTTGAAGAATGCCCACTTGGCCTTCTTGAATAACTAAACCCAGCAATTAGGAACTACATGAACATGGAGGGCCTATTGCAGTTTTACTGTAGTTTTAGCCCCAGGTTCATTGCAAACATATTGGACTGCAGGGTGAAGCTGTCCTTCTCTAGGAGTCCACAATCCCCCCTTTTGAGTGTTTTGGATGGGATTTGAGGGACATTTGTATAACCAGGCAGCTACAACATTACCACATGAAGGCATCTCTCTCCAGTACCCTTTTCATATTAGTATTGTAGTAGTAACTGTAGCCCAAGGTTCATCTGAAACATGAACCTGGTGGACTGCAGGCTGAAGTTGTTGTTCTCCTGCAGCTCACCATCCCCCTTTTGGGGGATCGGGAGGGAATTGAGGGACTTTTGTATAACCAGTCAGTGGAGTTGGCTGGCTGTACTGGTGCCATTACATCAAAGCATCTGCCTCTCTCGTACTGAAGAGGTTTGTTAGGGCTTTGTCTAAACACTGTAATTGAGTCTAAGTTGAATAAAACTGTCTGATGGCAACAAGAACTTAAAAAAAAAAAAAAAATCCCAGGCTCAAGGG
Source organism: Birgus latro (assembly GCA_018397915.1). NCBI lineage: Eukaryota > Metazoa > Arthropoda > Malacostraca > Decapoda > Coenobitidae > Birgus > Birgus latro. The sequence goes on along the minus strand of JAGKTI010005670.1, from coordinate 35,408 downwards.
TTAAGTGGCTATTTTTTTTTTTTTTTCAGGAAGTCTGTGCAATTATGGAAAAAAAAAAAATGTGATACTGAAAAAAGTATGCTTTTAGAAAATCATGGGTCTGAGAATCACAAAAAGACTTACAATTGTCTCCCTGTTGTATCTCGAATTTGTTTCTGCCAGAGAATGAGATGTAGAAGTTTCAGTTGCTGTTTCCTTGTGCTAAATTCTATCCACAGTCAGACCTCTTAATGCTGTAGGGGATGGCCACAGACAAACTGCTTCCATTTCACCCTGTCCCCCACCATTTGGCTGCCTTCCTTCCAACTCGCACTTCCCTCTCTCGTATCTCTCTCCATCCCATTCTGGGTCTCCCCCTCCTGCTCACTCATAGATTAAATTCTACGATAATTTTAATGTCATAATTCCCACTGATTTTTGCAAGAGGAAAAAAACTGTGGGTAATTTTACAGTTTCCTTCCTTGTCTTTCCTGCTTATAAAAACAGTGTGAATGAAAAACAAGACAAGGGAAAATTTTACCTTCTCTGTTCTTTGTTTGTTCAGTCTACACAAATTAATTGGCTACAACCGGAAAATCATAACTTGAATTTGTTTTTGTATTGTGATCCGGATGTGACTGAAAGTGTTAGGAGAAATACTGAGATGGTTTGGCCTGTGGAGAGGACAAGGAATTGGAGACTGCAGTGTGAGCGAGGCAGAGGAGGAGAGGGAGATGGAGGCCAAGAATTAAATGAAGGGATGAAGCTGAGATAGTTTACATGACACAACTGGGTGTGAGTTGGAGGAAGAGCAGAGATCAGAGCAAATGGAAGCAATGTTTATGGCCACTCCAAATAAGCTTAAGGCGTCTGTCTGGCTACTGATATATAGACAAAGAACAAGACTTAAGTTTATGTACTCTCCTCACCATTTCTTTCCAACAAAAATTATCTTAGTTACGATAGGCAGTTTGATCATACGTTTATTTGTGACTCTTGGCCCAGATATGTAAACACACTCCCTTAGTATTGCTCTTAAATATAACCCCTTTAGTACAGCAACACCTTTATTCATGTATTTATTACTAGCCCATGTTATTAAATTTTGGGAGATGCCTATAGTGAGAGGGTTAATGAAGGCTATATCTAACTCCTGAAGTTTCGTAGTCTCTCTCAAACAGAATACAGAACCTCCCAAGTCCAAACATCCAATCTCCAAAAACCTACACTTTCCAGTGTACTTTTTTTGTGCTATGTAGGGGTGTTAATATCAGCTGTTCTCATGCAGTTGATGTTTAAGGAAAGACGATTATTTGTGGAGAAGTACACCGACAGTTGATACCATATATTACTAATGCACGGTACTTCATTGCATTTACTGTTTATTGTACTGTAGGCTGGTTTTTACTTGATTTTCTCATAGTTACCATTATAATTTTACTTTCAAAAATATTCTAACTTCCATAAAGCCTTTTGAGCCAAGCATTTTGGATTTGGGAGTGAGTATTGTAGTAACTTTGTCTGGAAATAGTAAGAATGAAATATATAAAGTTATTGTTGTACAGAAGGGGTGAAGCTGTTAGTAATCATGAACTAACTTATTAAGGAGAGAGGATTGTAGTGTGTGCTGTGGGTGAAATTTGAGATGGAGGGCAAATTGCTGAGTCTTGTTTGCCATGTTACTCTTTGACAGTAAATCCCTGTTGTATGGTGATGGTCATTATTATTATTTTCATTATAACTGTATTACTATTACTGTATTATTATTATTATTACTATTATTATTATTATTTATCTTCTGGTGGTAGGTGGTGGCAACCATCATCCACTCACTTGATGTAGTGCTGCCTACTTCTTCCTTCATGTTTATAATTCTCATCCTGTGACTGTCCTCCTCTCTTCCTATGTCTCCCATCCTTCCTGTCACTTTTTATTACTTTTCACTCCTTTTCAGGTGGCTTTACACTGAGTGACATGCCTTATGGTTTCCTTTAAGCCAAAACCATTTACTGTGCTGGGTGGTAACTATATAACCAACCCATACATGCTCTCTACATGTCAGCATGTGTGGGTTGGTGGAGGGATAGTGTCTCTCCCCATAAAACAACTAACTGAAAGACAAATGGCCACCCCTTACAGGATTGTGGCGTCATCATCATACAGCATGGGTTTCTGATTTTGCAAAAAAAAAATAATTATTAATTTAAACTATTTAAATTCAGATATTAATTTTAACTATGAACTGACTGTCATTAGTCAAAAATTATGCCAAAGAATCTTCCAGTTCTGAGAGTATAAAATTATGAGAGTACCTTGTGGGAGGATCTGGACTGGAACAGTGCTGACGACGATGATGATGATATAATGATATAAGGAATGCTGGGGGTAGTGTGAAGGCAGTACCTTACTATTCTGTGACCCTCAAAGTCAGAAGGGCAAATCAACCTACTCTGGACTTATGTTTTTCAGTAAGCAGTAAGTTGGTCAAGTGAAGTTTAATAAATTTCCTATCATCTGAGACCGTGTGGAGTATCTTGCATTTATTATTCATTTTAGCTGTTACATCCGATTAAATTACAGAAAAACTGACTGTTAAAAGTTTCATTGCCACCTATAGCAGCAGATTTGCTATTCCCTAAGTTAACAGTACTGATTATAATATGTTGCTGTAGTAGTAGTAGTAGTAGTTGTTGCAACCTGAGGCTCATTTCAATGTGAACCCAGTGGACTGCAGGCTGAAACTGCCCTTCTCTGCAGTCCACCTTCCTCATTTTGGTGAGACGAGTAGGGAAATCAGAGACGTCTGTATAACCAGGCATTCACCCAGTCGTACTGGTGCCACCACGTGAAAATGTCCCTCTCCAGCAGCTTGGTATTCACTGTCAAACCATATAACTGCATGGACATCCATTTTAGAGTGACTGTTTAAAATGAGTCTAGCCACACACACAACATATTAATGCTGTACAGATGAGCCTTTATTTGCCACACTGTTAGTCTGTTATACATCAATCTTCACTCCCAGTACATTGAGAAATCGTATGATGGTTCCTTAAATACAGTATGGGCCAAACGAAAATAAAGGTAATAGAATTTAACCTTAATTATCTCACATTTACAGTTGGTTTGCCCTTCATACTCTTGAGAGCCTCATTTGTATTAACACATATGGGACACTTAGGGTTGGCAAGATGGCTGGCTACAATGTATTTAAGCTTATAAAGTACAGTTGTATAGTGATGGATTATATGTTTAATTACAGTACCTGTTTTACCAGATGACTTATCATATTTCCTTGTACAGTTTGTTGAGTTTTATAGCGACACTTTAAATATACAGTCATGAGCAGAAAGTCATCGACAGTCCACTGCTAGCTTTGTGTCTTACTTCCATAGTTTTCAATCCTCACCACAGGACAGAGAGTACCCCTCCTTTTGTTGCTTGCTTCATGCTACTGTCACATTAGTATAGTTTATGCAACACCTATCATTGCCAACATCAGCAGAGACATATCGATGACCCTTTCTTCATGGCTGTACCTATGTTTTTGCCTAGGCTACAGTATTTTATAGTTATTTTCGTCCTTCAACTTTGGATATTCAAAGTTTGTCTTATTTCCTGCTGAGAATTTGAATGACTAATGTAGTAACCCAATAGCCAGAAAAAATTAAAATATTTCTTCATATGAGGTAATTTAACTGACCTAAAATCAACACACACCATACTGCCAAACTGAGGTCATTAATTTAAATTTTTGGCAGGAAATGTGGACCTCAGCTGATGTGTAGGTTACGGTATTTTAATGTAATGTAATGTAACAGTTTTAGATTGCATTTGATATATTTCTCTTTACTATATAATGCATTTAATAACCTGACACACACATGCAAGTTAATTAAACACAATATGGTAGAGAGAAATACGTTTATCTAATACATTCAAGTAATGTACATTACATTACAGATACCAAATGATATTAAATGCCTTGAATCAGCTGTCACACAAGGCAGCTGATTTATTACACATCCCAGTTCTTGTGTGTCATGGGGAGAGCTGAGTCAGCATTACTATTGTTTCTTCACCCTAACCTTAGATTTTTTTTCCATCTGTAGCACGTAGCTGAGTGGTAGAAAATTAAAATACTACAGCTCTACATCCTTTCCATAGCATGTTTCTGTGACTGTACTGTTTCTACTGACTTGGCTCAGATTTTCATCCTTTTGCAGCACACTTCACATAGCTTAGTGGCAGAAAAAGGCAGTATTAGCACTCTTCATCCATTCCACAGCTCTTCTTGACAAGCATCATATTCTAATGTTAATCTATTGTTACAAACCAGCATTAAAGATGGAAAGGTCAGTTTTAGACCAAGTTAGAGTAAATCAAGTATAGTGTCTATCTTGCATCATTTTCTGCTTCCCCCAAATTTTTGTTCTTTGCAGTGTCATGTTCTTTAATTGACTGCATGGTTGATTAGTAATTTCTGGAAGTAGCCAAAATATCTGCACTCCACACCAGCAGACTGAGCCGTCCCCACGACACACAACAGAAAACCAGAATATATGAACTGCCCTGTTTATTCTTGCTATCTCCAGATTATTTTATTTGGATTGGGAAAGACTTTAGACAGACACGGTAAGATATAGCTTTCATTAACCCCTTCACTGGCACTTATGAAGAACCTACATGTGGTGGTGCTGTGCACCCTGGGTGAAGCATCTGCTGCATCCATCTGGGAGTCAAAGCTCCATATATTTCCTTGCACCCTGCCATGGGATGGACCCTTGTGAGGAAGTGTCTATGTATACGAGTGCTGGATCCCTACATGGAGTATACACTGTACTGTATAGCTGTGAGACAGCCCACAGAAGCAGTTGCTTACCTGTGGTTTGGCATGTCTGCTTGGCCAGACAGACTGGGTAAAGCAACAACAGCAGCATCACTACTATAGTCTTCTCATTTCATTCATTTTGTTTCATTTATGAAGGCCCCAACTTGCCTGCATGTGTTGCATTGGCTGTGGTCACCTAATGGAGACTCTCCACACTGCTCAATCTCTAGCAGCTTATCTATTCAGTCCCTAATCTCTGAGGTCACATTCTATGACCTAGTCCCAGGTCTTCAGCGTGCCTGTTGCAACTCCTACCCTCAATGTTCACACCTCTCACCCTTCTAAACCAAATAAAATCATCCAAAAGGAGCAAGAATAAACTAATAGCATTTCTCCTGATTCAAGAGAAACTATCTGTTCAGTACCTATCTGTAATGAATTTACTAGTTGTAAAATTAGTACAGAAAATGGCAATAATTGTTGAAACTTATCTATGAGTGTATGAAAAAATACTTCAGAACTGAGTGTGCTCTTTTCTGCCACCAATCTACATGAAGCAAGCTGCACAAACAAAAACAAAAACAAAATTCTATGCCAAGTTAAGGTGAAAAAACTATAGGAGTTTGTATGACACTAGGGTAGGTGGGAGGAGGAAAGAGACTGAGAACAAGGTGGAGAGAAAGGGACTGACTAGGAGACTACATGACAGATGACTGGGTTGAGAGATGTGAGTATGTAAAGCAGGGTGTTGTGCAAGTGTTGTGAGGATAGGTGAAAACTAGGTGGGGGAATCCTGGAGTGTACATGAATGAGGTGGAGTGAAAGAAGAGGAAAGGAAAACTGGGGATGAGATGGAAGGGTGAAGTGGGGTGCTATGGAGGGAAGGCAGCCTGCTGGCAGATGACAAGGTGACATTAGGGTAACCCGGTCATTCTCACCAGGGTTAAGGCATCTGGCAACAGACACATAGGTGGACATAGATACAAATTATTATTTTTTCTTACACTGCACCAGATTAAACTGCCAAAGTGTTACTCATGATGTTGGAAATTTATATAAATAGATATTTAATGTTGCTAACCACGTTTATGTTTTCAAATAAAAGTAATGTACTCACAAATTTGATGTTTGAAGAACCTGCATGGATAAAAATATGCACACAACAGAGGCAATGGCAAATACCTGTACTCTTTTTTACTCCCTGCTCTCTTTTTCCAGAGGCACTCTTCGGAAAGTCTCTCTCTCTCTCCTTACATGACACACCCCCTAACATGTCAAGTTACTGAGGGATATTCTTAATAAACAGGCCTGGTTATATCAATGCCATCAGATAAAGGGGTCTCTCTCAAATACCTTATTCAGCATAGGAGATACTGTACTTTTTAAAGTGATAGGGTTAGATATTCCCTTTACTAAAACCCCTCTAATACCAGACTTCCCTACTTAGCTGATTAAAACTGTCTGGGTGCCATAAGAACAAAACATCATAAAGAAATCACTGTACAGTACTTTTCTTGTTGTTGCTGTGGCCCCAGGATTATCTGATCATGAACTCCAATAAAATACAGACCAAGGTACCCTTTCTGCAGTCTACCATCCTGCTTTTGTGGATAAGGAGGGGGTTGTTGGTTCGTTACATAAGTGCCACCACATGAAGACATTCCTCTCCAGCACATTACTGTACTGGTGCTGGGGATGGGCACCTTCATGTGGTGACACCTATATAACTGGCCACTGGAGCTGTTCAGTTATACAAATGTCCCTCATCGCCCTCCCTATCCCCTGAACGGAGGATGGTGAATTGCAGGAAGGGGTCATATTCAGCCGGCAGTGCACAGACAAGCCTGAGGTTGCAACTACTACTGTATTACTACTACTACCACTGCATCACTATACTGTAAGGGTTATCCTGGTCCACAGCAGCCTAGCCTCAAGCACTTACACCTATGAGGGAGTAATATGGAAGTGGCTGTTATTGTTTTTAAGCAGAGTATTTTATTCAACAGAAATTTACATAATAATATTAGGGAAAAAAAAAAAAAAAAAAGGAACTACACTAACTAAAATTTCTATCTGAACTCATAGCTTCCTCTTCTGTTCAAAAAATGAAATTTGAGAATTAATCAAAGGGGAAAATACCAATTCATTTTCTAGTGAAGGCTTCTTAGCACCTCCTCCTTAGTGAATTATCTGCATACTACACACAATACTGTATTCTCATATTTTGTTCACTATAATATATTCCTCACAATCTGATTATAGCAAGAATACAAGATAAAAAAATAAATACACCATCATTCAGACATCTTTTCACACACACACACACACACACAAAAATTAAAAAACTTCACCTCACAAAAAAAAAAAATATTCTATCCTACCTAATGTTTGATGATTCTACTGAGCTGAGAATAAGCGATGGAAGCCTGAATGTTAAGACGTACCATTAACCCTTCCATGCTCAACACAACTCCAGGACTCATATTCTTGTCGGATAAGGAGGCTCCCAGCACCTCTTCCTTAGTGATTTATTTTTGGATATAGCTGGTTAATATCCATTTGCGTGTTATATACAGAATGCAGAGTATGATGATATGAGATGGATTTATGTAAGGTGTAATAAGCCAAATAAATCACTAGGAAAGAGGTGTTTGGGAGCTTCCTTAACTGATGAGAATACAAACCAGGTAACATCACATGAGTTTAATCAGTTGGAGAAAATTAATATTCTTCCATAACATACCAAGAAAAATATTAACCCATCAGTGTAATTAAGTACATCTGCATTTCATTCTTCCTATTTCTAGATGGTTTTATGGCACTTGGGGTGGATTTGTGCTATAATCTTTTTACTTTAACCTGGCCTAGAATGTCACCTCTCCATACTACATAATTTTAGCCTGAAAAGTTTATCCCAAGTTGAACAAAAAATATTGGAGACGGAAAAATAAAAACGGAAAAAGAAAGAAAGAAAATGACGTCCCTGGGCTCATCGAGTTAACGATGGTTACTTCAAACTCCACCAATTCAAAAGTCCCTCAAATTGCATAAAGCAGCCCGTCACTTGCAAGAGAATCATAAAAACATAACTGCAGTGAAGGAGTTAAAGCTTCGTTTTTGATAGTTTCAATCCGAGGTTATTTCGCTTTTTATTTTTCCCCAGCTGTTTTCACCTCAGAATAAACTTTGTGGAAAAGACTACACCCTTGTCACTGTAACCTGGCCTAAAACTGCCACCCCTCCATCTTGCATAGTGGGCTGTAACAAGAGATTAGTAGAATACAATGCACCTATCCCCGGGCTCGTACGCTCCTCTGTGGGGTGACATAGGATTGGATGATGGATGGATGGATGGAATGCTAATTGCAAAGACATGCTGCAGAAAGACTGTAGAACCATAGTATCGTCTTATTCTGCCACTGAGCAACAAGAAATAAGACATAAAACAAAAAATTTGGGCCAGGTCAAGGTGAAAGACATGTAGGTAAATACAGAATTCATCAACCCTTACGAGAAGTTTATCATTAGTTAAACTGTCTGATAGGGATCGAGAATAACCTACTAAAAAAAATGTCATTACAGAGATGGGGATAAGATGGCATAATTTAAAGTCTAATATCCAGCTAAAAATACCTATCTATTGCCAGGCACCTTAATCCTGTAAGGAGTGGCCACAAACAAATCACCCCCATGTCACCTGTCCCCCACCATTTCCTTGCCCTCCCCCCAGCTCACACCCTCCTTTCTCATATACCTCCCCATTCCATCAAATATACTTCTCCAAATTAATAAGGCTGTATTCTTATACTAATTCTGTGATGATAATTTTGGTACCATTCTTGTTCTGATTAGAGTGATGTTTTTTCCATCTATCTACTGTCAGATGCCTTAATCCCATAAAGGGTGCCCATAAACAAACTGCCTCCATATCATCCTGTCCCCCTCTCTCATATATCTCTCCACTCCATCTCATTCTTGATCTCTCCCAATGCCTCACTCATACTCCTAGTCAGTCTCTCATTCCCCATCTGTGTCTTTAAACAATAAGGAAATAAGTTCAGCATTCTGACCTGTACTAAGGATGGGGTGAGAAAGGAATACATTGATAACAAGTAAAAAAAAAATGAATAAATAAATAAAAATATATATAAAAAAGGGGGAAGGGTCAAAATACTAATAATGCATTCTAATAAAACCTAAATAAATAAAGCAGACATTTAATCCATACACATTGTCACCATAACATAACCTTTGCTCCCACCAACGAGATGGGGTGAGGCGGGATCCAGTACAGACGGGAATACAAAAGTACAAGAACTATCATACATTATCACACAACCACTCACTCAAAGAACCATCATCACCATCTCTATCTATCAACAACTAGACACCTTAATCCTGTAAGGGGTGGCCACAAACAAATGGCGCCCTGTTCCCTGCCATTTTGCCGCCCTCCCCAACTTTTTTTTTTTTTTTTTTAATGTGTCTGCTGGGCAAGGTATGATTGAAAAATAAATAAACAAATCTATATATAAAGAAATAAAAACATAAAAGTGAAAGAATTATCAAACAGCATCACACAATCACCATTCACACACAATCATCACCATCAGCCTCTCTTCATCCCATATAAGGATGGACTGAGGTAGGATCTGGAAAGCAAAGAGAAAACATGACAGAGGGAGAACTATTCAACAGTATGCCCAGTGATATGGCCCATAGACTCATTCACACACCACACAAGCCCCTGGAATCCTGACTTAAACCTCACTGACCTAACCATCCATCCAACATTCCATCTATCCTCTCCTTTCTTGTATAAATGATAAGGAAACGGGGGATTCCCTACATTAGTGCTTTCTCAGTTTAAAAAATCCAATACTCCCATAATATCAACAAGATTTGGCTGAGGTAGGAATGATCTTGGCTTGGGGAAGATGACCAGGGTTGACTTCGTCCCAGTCAAACTGTTCTTGCCCTGCCCCTACCCCTTCATCCCACCCCACCCCAGTCCTTCCCTGTTCCCTAATTTCCTTCCATTTTCTTCCTTTCTTGCTCTGTAAATGACAAGTGAAATTTAATGGCTTCTCTCTATATAAAAATTTGGTATTAAAATAAAAAGAAAAGGGGGTGGGACCAGAAGTGAACTACCTCAGGCTTAGGATGGAATGATCTCAATATGAAGATATCAAGTAAGGCCAGCTTAGCTCCAATAATCTGCCCACCCCCTTTGCCCCCTTTCACTATAAGATCTGGCTAGAACTGAACTACCTTAGGCTTAGAAAGGAAAGATCTGGTTGTAAGGAGACCAAGTAAGGCTGGTTTGTCCCTGGGAGTCTGTCCTCACTCCCTCTAACCCCCTTGGTGAAAAAATTTGGCTAGAACTGTACCACCTCAGGCTTAAGAAAGAACAATTTCAGTACAATGGGACAAAGTACAGTCAGTCTGGCCCCAGACAAACTGTCCTCACCCAGAACCTGCCCCCCCTCAGCTATGAGATTTAGCTAAACTGAACTACCTTAGGGTTGGAAAGGAATGATCTTGGTGTGGGGATACCAAGTGTGGTTTGTTCGCTACACCTGGACCCGTAAGCTATGAGATTTAGCTAGAACTGAACAACCTTAGGCTCATTAAGGCAACGTTTCGGTGTGGGGAGACCATATAAGGTTGGTTTGGCACTGGAAATCTGTCCTTGTTTCACCCTTGCCCCTATGCCCTTTCCTCTTCCCTACTGGTCCCCTCGACTTTGAGATTTGGCTAAAACTGAACCACCTTGGGCTTAGGAAGAAATGATCTCGGTGTGGGGAGACCAAGTAAGGCAGGTCTGACCCCTGAAGTCTGCCCTCGCCCTGCTCCTGCCCCTGACCCTCTCCCTCTTCCCCGCCCCCTCTGGCCCCCTCGCTCCTTCCATATGGCCGCCGCCGCCGCTCGATTTCGTGATGCTGCATACCTCGAAGCTCTCTCAGGACTGCCACTGACACTTGGGCCAGCCTCACCCCCATAGTTACCTCCTTTCCTGGCTTGTTTTGCTCCCTTAGCCCTTGAGCCGCCAAATCTTCCCCTGCGTCTTCCTCTGAAATTTGTGGAAGTCTGATATAAGAGAGTGGGGAGAGGAGCTCAGGATCAGTGTGTTGATGTGGATGTACTGGAGAATTGGGAGAAGTAGCTTTATTACGAAATTTGCAAGTCTGGTGGCTTTGGGAAGGGCAGAGGATACAGTATATGGATACGATATGCACAGTAAAATAAAAGTAAGGATAGCATATATGAAAGAATTTTAAGAGAAGCTAATACTAACAAGAAGGGGTAAATAAAATAGCCGAATATCTAGTGAATGATGAACAAGATGACTTTGAGTGGTAAATGATGTGTGGATCAAGTACAGTGTAGCTTAAGGGCAGTAATATGGATATATGGAACTCTTTACCTCACCTTGGCTTAAAACTGTCATCAATCCACTTGAGTTGTAATAGAATGTAATACTAGAGTATAGTGCTTGTCAAAAAGAAGTACTATGGAATGGACATACAGCCAAAGCACTGATTTTGTTTTGTTTCTTTCAGCTGCAAAAGGACAAAAATTTGGGCCAGGTAAAGGTTAACAAACTAAAGCCAATAGAGCACATGAGAAAAACCTGGCCAATACACTAACTCTTTAAAATATGTTCAGATATAATTTGTAAGGAAGGGGTTACCAAGTCTCCTATGCCACTTAATATACAAGCCTCAATGTGATACTCTGCCCAGCCAATATACTGACCCTCTTATGAACCTGCCCCGTCCTCTGCCAGCCCCACCTCTGAAGTACGGACTCTGGCTGGGCATCGGGGCACTCACAGACCCCAACCAGCCACCCCCATCAACCTCGGATTCCCCCTGTGAGCTCTCAAGCTCCTCATTGTCCACTCGCTCGCTAAGCATCACTGCAGGAGAAAAAAATATACAATACAATTAAACACATTTATCATTCTTAGCTAGGGAACTCAGCTATAAGTTTATTATTGCTGTCACAAGTTCCCCTTTCCAGACAGTCCACCACCTGCCTTTCATGGATATGGAAGTGAATGAAGGGCATTTATATCACCTGGAAGAGGAACCACCAAGTTTATATCACTGGCATCACATGAAAGTATCCCTCATCGTCAATACAGGATTGGATAAGAGATCTGTTGGGGGGGGATGGAAAAGAGCTTGGGAACTAAAAACTTCAAGCAAAAACAGCCACAACAACTAAGAACACTGCCAAACATTTCGTGCGAACCCACCAAGTTTCTGTGCAGCATATCTCTGTGTGACGTCCAGCAGGGCTCCACCGTACTTGTCAAAATTGGCTTTGGTCACGTGAGGAATCTTGAGCATCTCTTCCTCACACTCCGGCATCAACTGTGACATCACCCTAGGGATAAAACAGGGTTGTTTACATGTATGGATGATCAAGGGGAGAGCAAGGAGAGGAAGAATAAACCATGTATTCTCATCAGGAAAGGAAGCTCCCTCATAACTCTTCCATAGCAATTTCATTTTGGATATTGCAGGTTAATGGACTTTTGTATGTCATTAGAAGGATTTATATATAAAAAAGATGACAGTAAGGCATAATAAGCCACATAAACAACTTAGGAAGAGGTGTTAGGAAGCTTCCTTAGCCAATGAGTATACAGTCCCAAGAATGAAGCCCCATTAAAGAAAAATAAGTCATCATCATCATCTGGACCTCGTTTCCCATCCTAGGGCAGAAAAAAAAGTAACTGTTGTAAAATGGTTGATAACTGACTTAAGACAAACATATCTGTAATGGTATAGATGACTTCTTTTTCAGGAGCAAGTGACCTGATGGGGAGAGGGGGTAATGCTTTCACCCTGTTCAGGTAATACAAATTAAAAAGCTATAATGAGAAGACTGATAACTGACCTTACAGTAACTATGATAATAATGTTGGTAAAGTTGATGACTGCTAGGCAGCAAGTGTTGGGTGGATGGGGGGTATTTCCATTATGCTAACAGATCAAATACAATAGATGCTCGATTTAATGAACACCGATTCAGCGGAAACCTGAGACAAAGGAATCCCCCCCCCCTATATTTTCTGCCCTATTAAGGGGAAATTTCCGTTAAAATGAGTATAATTCCATTAAGGAATTTCCGTTTACAATAATGCAAGTGAGGGCATTAATTATGGGTTCAGACTGACGTGTGTGTAGCATTAAGAGTTACGGTAGCATTGTTTGCTAGGTTTCAGTTGCCTTCAAGGAATTGGCAGAAAGTACATCGAAATACCGAAAAGAATTTCCCTTATACTGAGTCCTGGTTACAGAACTCAATTTAACAGAAAATCTGAGATAATGGAATGAGGGTTGGCTGAATTAGTTCATTAAATAAAGCACCTACCGTACTTTAAGAATTATTTAATTGTAGTAAAAGAGTTGATAACTGACCTGAGAGCAACCATATTGATAATGTTGGTATAGTTGACGCCCTTCTGTGCAGCAAGTGACTTAACAGTGTCCAGGAGGGCGTTGTAACAGTCTCTCTGAAGCTGCTGCATCTCGTCGTCCTCACACACACTGCTCTGATCCGCATCCACACGTGCTGTTGTGTTGTTCTTTTTGTCCTGCATCTCTACTTGAAACTTTAAAAAGATAGGAATGGAGGGGATGGCTTTAATACATAATTTAAAGGATATATCATACTTTTTTTTTATTATGAAAAAATAAAAATAGTTGATAAAAAATACTGAATGGAGTTGGGGGGGGGAAGTACATCATCATCATCATCAATCCCAACTTAAGAGTGATGTAATAAAGCATACAGCAAAACAGAAAACTATTATAACACAACTAAAAACAACAGACCTTGGAAAAAGTTAGCATAAAAAAGGCATGTTTTAAGGACAGCTAATTTAAATGGTAACAGACATTCCCCTACTATCCCTTATGACCTTTTCAGTTCCTTTTCCTATCTCTACATAATTTCATCTAATTTGAGGGAAACTCTTTAAATGGGATGGGTTAGATAAAGCCTTCCATTATTCCTTCATTGCCAAAGGGTTAACACTTGAAGGAAATGTCACAGTAACATGAAGCTGTTAATACTGTAGCGCTGATTTATCCAACAATGATGATAAAAAACAAACAGATCACAGTACTTCATCCCCTGCACCTTACAACCTGGGTTAGAAATCAAATGCTTCACACTGGTCCCTGGCTGAAGCTGCACAAAATAATAAACAAAAAATAAAAATAAATCTAAAAATAAAATAATAATAAAAATAAGTAAATAAATTAGAAGTGAGATGCAGGGATATATAAGGAAGTTTGAGTCCCAGGCAGACTGCAGTTGCTCTACACAGCAACACCACCAGTAGGCTCCGCTTCAATAAAATAAAGGAAACAAAGGGCAAGGCAGGCCCTTACCTTTGAATTAGGGTTAAACAAGAACTGCTGGGCCTTGTTCCCTGGTCTAAGGTATGCAAAGGCCATTTCCTCCGGCCCTGCCACCACCATCTCCTCCAGCAGCAGTCCCGCCAGAACCATTCGCCGAAGAAGTCGCTCTGCATCATTACGAGGCCATGATTTGCCCATGCCATGAAGGGGGTGGCGGTTGTGACCTGCAAATGTATGTACAGAGAATCTTTTATCAGATGCTACCTTTTTCTGATATACTACTTTTATTTTACATCATCATCATCATCCAAACCACTTTTCCCACCACACCTTTAGCAATATCAAATCTGGCGACATCTTTTCCAAATTATTATTGCTATTTCCAAATAATCGCATTTGGCACAGGATACATTTCCAGCTCAAGAGGTTAGATAAAGCAACACTAACCTCTCGATCACAAGAGGTCTTCCCTAAAAGGAAAAAAATGTCATCTGGTAGGCAGTCAAAAGAATAAAGACATAACTTGATTGAAAGGGTTACTAAAACAGAATAATAATAATAATATAAAAAAAACAACAACCCCTCCACTTCACTTACATTCTCCCAGTCAGTCTCTCTTCTCCCTCTATGTGACCAAACCATCTCAGGGTACCTCTAACCTGAAATATACAAATACTAGACAAAATCAATCTCTTACCATTATCCACAATCTTCTTAGCCTCAGATCCCTTGAACACGTCCACAAAGTGATTGAGAGTATAGTTGTTTGACCAGCGACCCCCTGTACACAACTGCTGTACTGCCTGGAGGATTGCACGACACTCCTTTGTCACATCGACCTGTGAGTATGACGCCTGTGGAGGAAATATTGAGGTTAGCTTGGTCTGAAGAACATGTAAACATCAGCATCCGAACCTTAATCCTGTAGATCTGGTGGTCATATAAAAAATAAAAATATACTTGTTTGGAACTGTGTGGGGTAGACTTCAGACACCCAGAAAAAACTGACAAGTGACAAATCAAAGTCTGCCACACTGAATGGGCCAAGCTCCCTTCCCCTTACTATTAAAGCATTTGGAATCCTGATTACACCTCAGAGGCATACACAACCACACTTAAATGCTTCATGACACCTATTAAACTAGAGTAATTAACAGATAACTACAAACTCCAGAGGCTTACCATGAATCTGCAATTATCACAGGCTGTTGCACGATCCTGTCTGCAGATTTCTCGGTCAAAGATTTCACCAAAGTAGTTTAGGATCTGTGTACGGCGGCAGTCCATCCTGTTCTCACAGTATGCCACCATCCGATACAGGTTGTCATAGTGAGTCTGCTTTGCTCGAATGTTCTCACGATCCACTGAAACAAATATCTCAGTTATAATTACAGTATCACCACCACCACCTATACTCACAATGCACTAAAATGGTTGTCATGGTTACAATCATTATCACTATCACTATAAGAAGTTATTGGGAACACACACACACACACAAATACTCATCCATGCACATAACTTCTACTTACGGTCAATAAGTTTCCTAAGCCTGTGCATATCCTGGTAGCAATAGAAAAGAATACAGTCTGCCATTTCTCCATCCCTGCCAGCCCTGCCTGACTCCTGATAGTAGCCCTCAATGCTCATGGGGAGAGAGTAGTGGATCACGAACCGCACATCGGGCTTGTCTATGCCCATTCCAAAGGCTATGGTTGCACACACTACCTATAAATGGAGGAATGTTAGTTATTAGCCATTTCTCTATTGCATACACTACCTGTAAGTGGAGAAATTATTGTTATCATCAATTTATCTATGTTAATTGCAATGGCTGTTATTGCACATGCTACCTGTAAATGTAAGAATTAGTGTTTAATTAGATGATGTATGTATATAAGTATAACTGAGGTCTAGCTGATTACAAAGACAGGCTAACAAATGAGAGATTAGCTAAGTGATTCCATAAACTACTTAGAAGGAATTTAACTGGAGCATTCTGACCACAAGGCAACTAATTAGACAAGGAACAAATAAATTATTTAAAAAAAAATAAAAATCCCCCTACAAGATGAGATACTATTTACTACAACTGTACGCACCTTAAATTTGTCATTGATCCACTGGGTCTGTGTGGACACTCTCTTTGTGTCATTTAATCCAGCATGGTAACTAACAGCCTGAAACAGGATAGCTGACAGTTAGGGAAGAAGTTGTAAATCATTATATAGATATGTGTTTGAATTTGGCATTGTTAGTTTGTTTTAATTTTTTCTTGGATGCAATAATCTTAGGTTCTGGCCTTGGGTTCCTTTTTTTTTCTTTTCCAGAAGATGAACAGAGGAAAGAAAAACAAATTAAATAAAAAAATAATCCATATACCAGATTACAGGTGTCCTCCATTCATATATATACTTAAAAAAACAAAAAGTAACAGAGGACTTTAACTGCAGTAGGCTAAACTTTGGGGGGTAAACTTGCACTGAAAAATAATAATAATAATAATAATAAAAGAATATCCTACCTTAATCCCAGCCTTGGAGAGATCATTAGCAAGGGTGTCACATTCCTTCCTGGAGAGGCAGTAAACAATGCCAGACTGGTTCATGTACTTGCTGTTGATGAGGCCTGCTATTTCCGTGCTTATCCTCTTGCCCTTCTTTGGCAATACCTCGTATCTTAGGTTGGTGCGGTTGAAACTGCTCAGAAACCTGTGATGAAAATGGGGTGAGGTGTGCTGGTAAAATCATCATTATCACTGTTTTCATTTTCACTATCATCATCACTGTTATCATTTTCACTATCATCATCACTGTCATCATTTTCACTATCATCATCACTGTCATCATTTTCACTATCATCATCATCACTTTCATCATTACTGGCAACACCACTATCATCATATATATATGTTCAACTAGGGACAAACATTAGCCTACTATTACACTGCAACTACGACACACTTCACTCATGTCTAACAATTTTCCCTGATGCATCATATCAAAGAGAATTATGCATGGGTGGAGAAAACACGCATAAACTCCACCTACCACTTAGGGTCGGTAAGTCCCAGCTGGTGGAGGATGTCGACCCTGACGCGAGGTGTGGCGGTTGCGGTGAGGGCAATGACTGGAACGCCGGGGAACTTTTGACGCAGGACATTGAGTTTCTTGTAGTCTGGTCTGAGGAAACCATAAAACTGTCATCACCACCACCACCAACAAACCAAATCTCTTATCCTGAGAAAACTTATTTGATCATGGAAAATCATTAACCCGATCAGTCCTATGACATATGTAAAATTTTATTCTTGTGATCACCTAATAATTTTATTCACCTCAGGAAAGGCCCTTTGAACAGGAGGAGTTATATGCAGACTTCAATACCCAAGTTGGATAAAATCATTCACTAAAATCATCTGGTGGAGGGGTGATTCATTTATGGTCACCCCTTCCATGATTAAGGCATCTGGTTTTATAATATTTAACAAAGAAAGAACTATAAATGTTGACTATCCACACCTGAAGTCATGTCCCCACTGTGACACACAATGTGCTTCATCTATAACAAATCTGGCCAGTTTGTGTCGCTTGTACAGGTTCTCCAGCAGCTCACAGCACCTCGCACTGGCACTGATCTTTTCTGGTGTGATGTACAGAAGTTTCAAACCTGTGAACGAAGTCAATGAAGAAAATAAAGTAGCTTTTGAAGTTGAACAACCTTTAATGGATGTGTACCTCTTTCATTTCAAGAATGTCTTTTTTAATTACATTCTTGACATTCAGAAGCAGATGCAACCAACTAATCCTGGATGACCAAATGAGAAGCTATCCAAAATTTTCCAGACTAGTGCTATATCACACTGAAACCTAACCATAGTTTCCACTGGCTGCCATCACCCTTGAAGTAGTTCCCCTGCACACTGATACACCGGTTCCAGCGCTTCCTCCGCTGCTATGCTCCCTGGAAGTCCTGTTCAACAAGGGTGTTAAGCACTACCAGCTATTTCTTTTGGATGTCCTCACTGGTATCAAAACAATGCCCTTTCAGCTTGATCTTCATAACTGGGGACAGAAAGAAGTCACAGGGGGCCAAATCCAGCGAGTAGGGAGGGTGGGGGACAACAGCATGTTGTTCTTGGCCCAAAACTGCTGGGTTTAGCAGCAAAGTGTGAGCAGGAGCGGTGTCATGATGAAGCAACCAGTTAATGTCTTGCCCAAGGACAGGGTGTCGCCTTCTCACAGTTGCCACAAAACATCACAGCAGAAGCTGGAACTGACAGGTTGGCCAGCTGGGACAAATTCTTTGTGTACAATCCCCTTGAAGTCAAAGTAAACGATCAGCATGCTCTTGATATAGCTTTTCACCTGTCTGGCCTTTTTGGGTCTTGGTGAGGCTGTCTGACCAAGAGACTTCTCACCAAACACTTGTTGAATCATTGCCAGGGTCTCTGTTGCATTTTCCCCCAAGATTCGCACAAAATTTAACGCAAAGTCGCTGTACCTTTTCTATACCCACCTCGAAAATTGCCAGAGGACATGTGCACGACAGCAATCAAATGAATGTCACTAATCCCCACATCCACCACGCTCCACAATGTGCGGCACACTGACTCAAAATGCATATTAGTACTGCAGGTGCATCACACAACTACAACCCATTTAGGTGTTGCGATCCCAGTCCAGAAAATTTTGGATAGTACCTTGTAAACAGCTGAGAGTAAGTCATAGCAGCCTGAGTGTTAAAACTGGTAAAATCAACTCTATTATAATCACTCTAAATCCTGGTAAAATCAACTCTATTATAATCACTCTAAATCTAGTGTTCTATTCTGAGCAACAACAGATTATTTCAGCTGGGAATGGGTACCAGGAACCTAAATATTAACATATTTCATTCTCTTTCTCACTTACTTATATCTCGTCTCATCAACTCCGTGCGTATGGCATTTTCCTCTGCCATACTGATATCTCCTGACATGTGGCTGGCGGGAATCTGAAAAGTGCATCATCAGTGACATCATTAGACACCATCACAGACACTGTCATCCACTTTCATCATCATTATCACTCTACTGTATTACCCACAAATAAATGGTAAAAAAACTATCTACACACACATTAAATAAAAAAAAATAATAATAACTGGTAAAAAATATATACACACATAGATACACATAATTAGATACAACTTATACTGTAGCTCATTCAGTTTAACTACGTGGAGAGTTTTGTACTTTTGCAGTTTTTGCCCATAATTCAATGATGTAAAGGAATGCTACAGCTCTACATCCTTTCCATACCACTTCTTCGTGACTAGCATCATATTCTGGTATTCTTTACCCATAGCTCCGCATTCAAGGCAGCGAAAGATGAGTTTTATGTCTAGTTAAAGCGAAGAGTAATGTAAATTAAAACACTAAAGGAAAGATAAATGAACTACACAGCTCTATACAAAATCTCAAACAACAGGAGGTAAACTTACATCAAGAGAGGCCAGTTTCTGTACTTGGTCTTGTATGAGGGACCTCAGAGGGGAGATTACGATAGTCACTCCTTCTGTCACACATGCTGGTAACTGAGAAAATTACCATCAGCATGAGAAGTTATGCTGCAATGAATAAAGTCCTGTCCATCTACCTACTTATCCATCTATTTATCTATCTACCTACTTATCCATCTACTTATCTAACTACCTGTCTCTCTACCCACCTATCTATACACCTTTTTCCTGGGAGGGGAGGAGGCAGACAAATCACCTCAATGGATGAAGAAAGGATGACATGAAGGCAATCTGTTCGTGGTGGGGATAAAGGCTTTTACAGAAACAAGACTCTATCAATAAAAACACCAACAGTACCATATACAAACATCATCATCATAATCACCACCACAACCCTAATTCTGTCCCTTACTTCTACCTACAGCTGGGGTGAAGCAGCATCCAAAAACAAAGTAGAACTATCAACAGCATGCCTAGCAGAATAGGTCACAGAATCATTCAAAGCCCTTAAAAATCTTGCCGCCACTGTAAAAGCAAGAATCACTCTTATATTTTTATTTCTAATTCAACATCAATATCAACACCATCATCATCATCATCATCCTAATCCCAATTCCCATATACAGTACTGTAGAAAAAAAGTTGAGGTAAATAATAATGAAGACCCATCATCATCATCATCTCTACCAGCACCACCCTAACCCTATTCCCACCTAAGACACGGGGTACATAAAAAAATCTCAATCCTACCAACCCACCTGGTAACAAAGACTCTTGCCGCCCCCAGTTGGCATCAAAACAAAGCAGTCTTTCCCCAAGAGTGCCGCATTGATTACCTCCTTCTGGTTCTCTCGGAAACGACGCAAACCAAACTGCTGGTAAAAGATCTGTGGACAGGAAACAGCGTCAGCTCAACAGAAAAGGCCTGAGGCAGTGTTCAATTTCCAGTAAACCAACAGGCATCACCATCTATAATTCTTTCACAACACCACCTACCCTGAGCATCTCTTTCGTATGAGGGTAGTTCATGCCACTAAACTCTCCCGTCACCCCATCGTTGCGCACATTGCCATGGAAACGACCAGTATGGCTGCCCTTAGTGCCCTTCTCCACCTTGGGGGTACTAGATATCTGACTTCTGCCCTTGGTTGGGGTTTTGTACAATACTCGGTTGTAACTAATTTCACGTTTACCGCTGTTGCTGGAAGAGGAAAAATGTTATGTAGTAGCAGTAGTAGCAGCAGCAACACAACCAATAGCATTAATAGTAGCAGTGGCAGTAGTAGTTGTAATCCCAGGTATATCTGAATGTGAACCCAGTGGACTGACCAAACCAGCCCTTCTGCAGTCCACCATCCTTCTATCAAAAGATAAGGGGGACACCGAGAGACAATTGTATAACCGGACAGCTCCACCACCCAGTCATATCAGTGCCACAACTTGATGGTGTCCCTCCCCAGCACCAATGTTTGTTATGTTATACACTTTATTTGCATCTGACAGAAATGGACCACTTCCAAACCTTGAATACTAAGTTGTGATTTCATGATACCAGATAAGCCTTAGTTATGAAGAAGGAATGAGTCTCCCTGGTTACTAGCCAAACTGACCCCCCCATTCTGATTACACCTGACCATCAACAGAGCTAAAAAAGGGTTGGGAATTTTCAGTTTAAAATGAATACACCAGTGTTATCACCATCATCAATGTTATTACAATAATATGGTACCCTGATTACCATTCCACGGGACACATCATCATTATCATCATCACCACCACAGTCACATTCCCAATAATGATACCTAAGAGATGAGGTACAACAGACTCCCCTCCCACCACCAACACCATCAAAACAATCCTAAATGATGCCTGTGAGACTGACTGAGACAGTTTCCTGAAAAACAAATCATCAGCATCATTACCAGCAAAGTACCAAGTCAAATGAGTTTACAGTATCATTCTTATTTCAGAGCATAATCGGTTTGGTTGTTAAGTTGTTTAGGAAGCACTCTACATTGAGATCTCCTGTACAAACATCCTTTCTTATCTGAATCTTGTTGGAAATCAGTAATACGAGTTCCCCCCACTCCCCTAAGTGGCTAGCAGACAGGATGAGAGTCATGTGATATGCTCTACCCAATCACCAGCTGAATTACCGCCTGGCAGCTCATTCTCCCCATGGCCACTATGAAAGTAACAGGCACTCTCCCATTCATGTCCATGTTTTTCAGGACTGTGAGGCCAGTGACGAAGGTAAGGTTAGAATTAGTTACGCTTAAAAGTGGAGAAATCAGGGTCATGGTTAGGTTACGGGGGGTCAGGGTAGGCTAATGGCTTGTAATTCACTTATATGGGGGGGTTGCCATTTCTCAAAAACTAATCCCTTCCGAAATCAAACAAGTAACATTAGAAACAAGGGAAAAAAGTACACTTATCAAGTTTGTATGAGCTGAAACAAGAAAATTACCAGCAATAAAAACAACAAACAAACTAACTGACTAGCTCACTGACTGACTAACCTTATGAGTGACTGTCTAGGTAAAAACACAAACACTCACCTGGGACCAGCTGCCAAGGGTACAAACTCGTTGAGGTCATCATCGGGGCCGGGACCGTCCCACTGATTGTTTGCTGACATCTTTATTCCCCGACCAAGGTTCTGGTTGGCCATACCCTCATTGTCACCCTAGAAATATAGACAGACAGAATAGACAGAGACAGACAGACAGACAGATGGACAGGTAAACATACAGACACTGCTTGATAATCACACAAGGCCAAATATTTTTTTATAGATGCATCTCACACACCATACCCCTACTGCCATCACAGATATATACAGACTGATACAATACGTACAAAGGCAGACAGAGAGAAACCAACAGACAGATGTACAGAAGACAGAAAGACAACATGGATTACATACAGATTATTAATTAGCATGAGACAGGAAGTGGGAGACCAATAAAGAGACAGACAAACATACAGATAATTAATCAGAAAGACAGAGAGAGGAACCAACAGACAGACAGATGGAAAGACTGACAAACATACAGATAATTAAATTTACAAACCATAATGTTTCTCCACAGACACATTCTCCCTATACCCATCACAGTTACATACAAATCTCTAGATACCTTCTTTATTTCCTGATGTAACTCACCTGCTTTTCTTCCCCAGCAATATCGTCGAAAAAGTTATCATCTATATCGAAGTCCACCGATTCACAAGATTGATCGGCTGCGTCCATTTTGTGTGAGGGACCTGCCACACCTGCGACAACGGAAGAGTGTGTTACAGCCTCTAACTCACTGAATCCAGGTTGTCCTTTCTTGTCAATTCCTACTGCTATAGTCCATTCACTGTAACTGGGCTCAAACTTGTCCTTTTGCAGCTTACTTCTGGGAGTGGAATGGCAGAAAGACAATGCTACAGCTCTAAATTCATCCCACAACACTTCATGACTACCACCATATTCCAGCATTAACCTTTTGCTACAGCTTAACATTGAAGAGGGAGAGATGACAACTTCAGGTCATGCTGAAGTGATGAGAGTGTATCAGAGGGTTTCATTTAACAACCCCTAAAGTTTGATATTACATATTATAGCTATTTCACTTTTTTCTTGTCATTTTCAGACAATTTTATTCAGCTTAGGACAAAATATTCAAAATGGGAAGGTTAGATACTGCATTCAAGAACATATTCCTTTGTAAATAAAGGCCTTTCCTACTGAACAGGATTTTTACTGCTATATCTAACCTTTCCACTTCAAAGACTATAAAATTGTGAACAAAACTGTCTAGAGATGGCAAAAATAAAATGAAAAAGACATTCAGGGGTGGTGGTCACGTGGTCGGAGGCAAAACCTGTTGTCTGAAAGAACGTCTTTGATCCCTGGCTGCAGCAGGGCAGGTTATTAGAATCTTTTTATTCTAGCCAGGGATGGGGGCAAATACCAAAAACCAAATACAGATACAGATACAAATACACTGATTTGTCAAGAGGCAAAAACAAATATTGATTTTGCTGTACAGCATTTAAAAGTATAAATACAAATATGTATTTGGCACCATCCCTGATTCTAACCAAGTTTAAAATTGTCATCTCTCCATCTTGAATAATGAGTTGTAACAAAATGGTACTGCTAGTCACAAAGAAGTGCTATGGAAATGATGTAAAGCTGTAGTATAGTCACCTTCTGGCCCTTGGGTATATGAAATATGCTGCAAATGGCCAAAAATCTGTCAAATTAGGGAAAAATGAAAAAGGGACAGAATTTCATAAAATTTTCCACAAGACCCTCCAACACGTCAAAAAACTCCCACTAATACCATCACACAAGCATGTATTTCATATGGACAGTGGGTACTAATGCCAAAATGGTGGCCTGCAAGATATGAGATACATAAAAATACTGCTGGGCCTCAGACTGAGGAAAATAAACATTCGGTACCTTCAATAGCTGAATTCTCAGTTGGTCTATGAAAGGAACGAGACCCCGTGACTGAACTTCCATCATTTAACTTCCGTCTCTTGGCATCGACGCTTGGGAATCGACTTGTGGAAGGTGTAGATGTGGCCGGTTCCGACACACATCCCAGGGATGTGTCTGAGAACATTATATCAGAGAAACTATCATCACAGGATATGATTTGTCTCTTTACCTTTGTCTCTGTTGTGTTTAACTTAGCTTCACCGGTAGTATTTTGTCTCTGTACCTTTGTTTCTGATACAGAGTTTGCCTGCATGCTACTAACAGCACCAGTATTTTGTTTCCCTGCACCAGTATCACTGTTTCCATCTATTTTCTTAATAACATCACCATTTTTGTCTATTCTACTGGCATCACTGTTTGCGTCTAATTTCACACCACTGTTTCTGTTTAGTTTCCTGAACATGAATGTAGACGGGGTGGTAACAGCAGGCAGGTCATTTTTCAGCTCACTGGGGGATGGAACATGAGTGAATGAAGTGTCTGTTTTACTCTCACTCTGCACTGAATGGCCATTAGAAGATAACTCAGCATTCAACCCATTCTGCACTCTCTGGTAACCTAACGTACACGAATCAGCACTGAAGTCCTTTTGTGCTGAGTGACTATACGAAGGCAACTCAGCACTCTTCCAGTCTTTCTGCGCTGACTGGCTATACGAAGGCAGGTCAGCATTCCCTAACTCCTGCGCTGAGTGACTATATGAAGGTAACTCAGCATTCCTCAACTCTTTCTGCACTGGATGGCTACTCAGACGCAGCACCGCCTCCCCTAGACTCTCCCTCTGTACCCCAACCCTCCTAGGATGACCATAATGCCTATCGTTTGGACTCAGGCACAACGATGGATCGTACGCGTCGTGACAGGATGTGTTGCTACTCCTACTCCTAACTTCTGACTCCTTGCTTAACAGTTTGGTGATCTTCTTGTATGCGTTAACGACTTTGAGGTGCTTGATGTAGTCATAGTCAGGTATCTTCTGAATTATGTCGCTGGGTATGCTCATGAACAACTGTGCCATGGTCCCAAATAGTGATGATTTCAGGGACTTCAGGATGTCAAAGTCATCATCCTCTAAGTCAGCAACCTGTAAATGTAAGAATATAAAGAAAAAATTTTACCATTACCCAAACCCCATTTCTAACAAAAAAGCTTAACCCTGTCCTCAATTATCATGCTGCCCTCCCCCCAACTCACACCACCCTCCCCTCATTCATATACCATATCTCTCCTCATCTTAGGTTTCCCTCTCCACCTCATTCAAATACTCTTAGCCAATCTCTCATTCTCCATATAATTGTCATTCAAATATACTGCATTTACTGGACACATCTGCAAACACTTGGACAACCACAGTGATATATCTCTTACCCTGAGAACTGGATGCTTGAGAATGTAATCAACAGTGAGCCCATCTTGAACTGAGCCTTGAGGGGTGAAGCTGGTGGCTGCAGGAGAGCACTTGTCACTAAAAACACTCACTGAAGAAGAAGTGGTATTTGCAACACTTTTTTGCGGTGTAATTTTATCTTGCTTTGTGGCACTGTCTTGATGCACAACACTATCCCCTTTTCTATCACTATCTTGCTGTCTGACACTCTCTTCCAATCCGGCATTATCTTTCACCCTAACATTATCGTCAGTATTAACATTATCTTTTATTCTTTCACCATTGGAAGCCTCTGAATCCAGTTTCTTATCCGTCACTGGGAAAGGGGGATCCTGTTTCACCAGTAGTGTAGGAAGTTTAAAAGTTTCACGTGACCCTGCCTCACCTTCCTCTTTTTCAGACTTCAATGTTCTATCACTTTCATTTCTAGCACTCAATCTTTCACTTTCAACTTCCCTTGCTGTTCTTAGTACTTTATTTTCACCAATTAATTTTTCATTTTCAGCCTTTCCCACTCCAGAACAAGGTTTATTTTTACCTACTGAAGTCTCTATCTTATCTTCATGCGACAAAGAATCAGTCTGGTCTGGATTTTCAGGTTTGACTTGAGGTGTATGCCTATATGGGGGCTGAAATGGTTGAGTGCTTTGCAATGCTGCATTTGTGGGTGCCTGCAACGGACTGGCACTTGGCTTCACTGTTACCAGCTTTGGCTTTGCAACAGGGGTGATACTGCCTGGGAAGGGGGGATAAATAAATAAATAAAAGTAATAATATTTAGTATGGTAATCATTATCATTTTCATCAATAGCATAAAAAAAAAAAAAAAGTTATAGCTACAGTAATATTTAGCAATCACCACCACCACCACCACCACCACCACCACCACTGCCATGTGCATTATCATCAAACAACCACTACTGTGAGAGGTGGGTGTCCAGTTAAAAGAACGTCCCGCAATTAGGCTAACTTCGCTATCCCCAAATGTAAGATGGAGGAATTCTGATGAACCTACAGTATATTCTACGAGGCCATACCACCACCACCTCTACCACATCCAACAGCATCCCTACCTGTTGTACTGTTAGGCGTTTGTTCCCGTAAAGGTGTAAGGAAGTTGTTGAGCACCTGAGTATTGTAGGTCAGGAGGGGTGGAGATAATGGCGCACTTTCTATGTAGTCCGCATCACCCTGACAGTGCAGAAAACAACGTCTATCACCTTATTTCACAATGTTTCCTTTCCACCCCATCATCAATCTCCATTACCATTATCTGATGGAATTAGGCCGCTCTCATAACATTAATACTATGCTGTGGTTGCAAGCAGTTCATCTAGCCTTGGTTATGTGGCAGGAAAGAGTTCCCTTAGTCACCAGTCAGATCTACCCTTCAATCTTACACTTTGCCAACAACTGAGCTGGGAAGGCTTACGGATCTTTGCCAGGCTAAATGTGCAATAGTAATTAGAATAAAATACCTAAGTGGTCAATGATACTCCAGGGGTAAAGAGAATGTTATGTCACAGTGGCCACTCCTAGGCTAAATAAAATCATGTAGCAGTGACCAGACTTAAAACACTAACCGACCTGTATTCGTCATATGGTCAACTCACTAAGACAACAAATTTAATACTTTTTTCCTGCTGCTGTTATGACAAGGTGACTCATCTATGAGGAAACATCTCACTGCAAAAAGGTTAACTGAGATTTTTAGTATCACTAAAAGATAATAATCCTAAACTGAATAATACTGCCTGCTGTCAACCATCCATCATCCAATCCTTTACTGCTCAAACAGGTGCTGGGGTCCAAAGTTTACCTCCTCAATCTATATATTTTGGGTGACAGACCAGTTACAACACTTGTCCATGACTGGCATTATGTAAGCAATAAACTGTCAGACTTCACCCTCATGGACCACATTCAATAAGACCACCTAAAACCAATCAACCAAGCACAGAACATAGTAAAAAAAAGATATAACTCTGCTGACGATGCCTGGTGGTCTAGTGGGCCAAGGCACTAAATGGGACTCTCAACGGTTCAAGCCAAAGAGAAGGCTGGGGTTTAGTGCTCACATTGTACCACTCATTGGCAAACAAAGCTGGTCATCCTCATCTTAAATGTCAGGCATGAGTAGCCTAGCCCTGGGTCCCTGATGGGGAAGAGAAAGGTATTGAGTTGGATAGACAGAGAACTCAAATGCAGTACGATATTACCTGGGTATCCAGTGACTCAAAGAAATCATGTGCCTGTGTGGGAAGAGAAGCGGCTTGTGTCTGGGGTGGGTGGGGCTGCGGGGATACAGCCGCGATGCTGGGATTCGGTGTACCCTTACTCTTGCTGCCACTATCACACTTAGTGCTCACCAACTCCTCTCTACTGGTCTGCTTATCGATGAGCTTGGATTTCAACGGAGGAGTGCTGTCTAAGAAGAAGTCATCCTCCTCTGGCTGCTAGTGGGAAAACAATAATTCCATCATCATTATAATTACTCCTATTATCACTATCAAAATAACTGTATGGTCATCAGGAACCTGCCAAGTCCACAACACCACAACCCTTGCCCAACAACCACTTCTCTCTCACCTGTGCGGGCTTCACCGGGGAGTCATCTTCTATGGTGTTGTCCAAGTCAGAGTCATCGTCAGAGAGTATGATGGCGTGGGATCTTTTCCGCCGCACCACAATCGGCTCGTCATCAATCTCATCCTTACTTGAGTCTCCATTGGTGCTCGGCATGGTGTCTTTACCCTTTCCTGAATCAAAATAATCATCATCACCACCACAGCCATAGCAACTTTTACCATTTCCTACATCATTAATCACCATCACCATTTTATCTCTAATTCTCTATTAAAAGAGTAGATGAAGCAGGATCCACAAACACAAAGTAAGTACAAAACTAGGCAAACTATCATTATCATCATCACCCTCCTACTCCTAATTCTCTACTTAAAGATGGGGGACATTCACACATCACCTTAAAGACAGCACAATCCTGGCTCTATCAGGCTAAACAATTTACACATTTCCATTTCATTTTTCATTAACCCGCCGAGTCCCGACCGGTTTTTTACCCAGTCTACCCCCAGACCCCGACCGATTTTCGGCTTTTTGTTTTTTGGCTGAAACCTTCTCTTTTGGTGAGAAACATCGAAAATTCACAGTGAAATCACGATCCTGAGGTAAAAAAATGTTGATACAGGTGTCACTCAACCTTACATTTTCCTTCTTTTTCAGGGTACCTGGCTAAGAAAACGAACTATGGAAGGGTTGACTAATTCAAGCCACTTTAAATTAAGTATTTATTTCATTTATTTGGTACAAATTTATGAGTAGTAAAAGTCTATAATGGTTTTCACACATTAATATAGGCATTTATAAGCATTGTTCACTTACCCAAAACCCCAGTATATGGCACCCTCCTTTATGACATTACCACCTCATCACTTCTGTTTGTTTCTACCTCTAGCTTCTTTGTTTCTTTGTCCTCCACCTCAGGAATCACTTTCACCGTGAATTTCGTCATTAGAGAGACCGTGGGGCAACATACCTTTACTGGCTAGGTTACTGCTAACAGGTGAATTGCCGAGTGGGGGGAGGGGGGGAAGGGGGGGTTAGAAGAGGCCAGGCAGTATCCCCGCTTGACAGCAGGTAGAGGAAGGTCTCCCACATATGCCTACCAAAAATCACCCACAAATGTTGAAAAATGTGCACACAATGGGCCTTGCAATTGCGTGACGTACGATGCACGTCGTTGGGTCTGTCCGCGGAAAAAAGAAGCGATGTGCATTGTACGTCGATGGGACTCGGCAGGTTAACGTGCCTCACTTACTGTACATTTCTCAATCATTACATCAGCTATAGTCAGTACTGTACATTTTTCTTTACCAATGTGCTTCACTTACTGTACACCTCACTTACTATACATCAGCTATAGTCAGTTCATTATCATCTGGCACCCTCTTATAACCTGAATACTGAGCTGTCATTGCATTAAATTTCCAAGTCTTATTTATGAGGCAGAACTGAGTCTTCTTGGTCACTAGTCAAATGTATCCTTCAATCTAACTACACCTGGCCATCAACTGAGCTAAAAAAAAGTTACAGATCCATACCATATGAAATCAAACTGACCACAACTCTTGAAAAATATAACAGATAAATAAATAATAAAAAAAGGGAGCCAAACACTTACTATGTCCTCCTCCATGAATAATTTATTCATCTGTTTTGAACACCTAAGTTTGCTGTCTGGATGTGCTACTCCTCACCCTGCCTTAGGGTGGGAAAGGAGGTCCAGATGATGATGATAAGGAACCAAAGGCCAGAAGCCTGCAAGATTGTTCCCTCCGAGAAAAAACAAGATAAAAGAGAGCCAAATTGAAGATCTGCTCATTTTGAGATGCCTGGTGCACTCCTGTACCACAGGAGTAAAATGTGGCTATATGCCACATCCCAGAACTGACAGTAGCCACCATCTACTATAGTACCTAGGTTAAAATTATAGGATCCAGGAATGACACACACACACACAAACTGTACTAGATCCAGAAACAGAATTAAATCAACAAAAGTAAGAGAACTCTACAATCAACAAACTTAAAATCATGCAGTTGAATTTACCATTTCCCACAGAAGTGTCGAGATCAAAATCACAAAGGTCTTCAAGATCATTGTCCAAGAGAACAAATTCAGCCGAGCTCCTGCTTTTGCGTCCTGCATCTATCGTCTGAGGTAGACTAAAAACAAAATATAACTAATTAACTTCAAATAATCACCACAATCATCACCTTATTTCCTACTGTAGGCTACAATAAATAAATAAAATAAAACCTGTTAACTTAAAATAATCACTACCATCACTGCCCTAACTACTTTTTACTGCACACTAAATAAAACACTTAAAAACAATGCAGGCAGCAAAGCAAAACCAGACAACCTAATGAAAACTGGTTCAGATGTTTATGGCTGGCAGTATCAGCTAGGAAAATCATTACTAATACTGTTCTATCTATCTACAGCCAGACACCATAATTGTGTAATGGGTGGTAATTTGTCTTTGAGATGGCTGTTTTACGGGGAGGGGCACTAACCCTCCGCCAACCCACTTGCTGACACGTAGGGAACACGTATGGGTTGGCTATACAGTTACCACCCAGGGTTGTAAATGAACTGTTCATGAAAGAAAAAAATAAGTAAATAAAAATACTAAATAAAATAAACAAATACAATAACAGCAAAAATACATGCACTAAAACACAAACACACACACACACACAACACAAACAGCAAAAAAACTAACACAGTGGCAACAGGTTTAGATGTGGTTTTTGGCGGTGGTATCTGGTGTTTGGCCTGCGCGGCTGGGAAAAAGTCTACCACGCTGGTCTGGCGCGGCAACCGACCCCTGGCGCTGCGACGGAACATTCTTGAAATCCCTCACATCTGGAATAAAAATCATACATATTCAGCATCACCATACTCAGTCATCACCAATATTAGCTGACAAAGGTTAGGTTTGGTTAGGCTGTTTGGGTTAGGTTAGGTTAAATGAAGTTAGGTTTGGTTGGGCTGAATCTGATTGGGTTGGGTTGGGTTGGGTTGGGTTAGGATGGGGTTGGTCATTAGCCATAGAAGCCTTGGACTCTACTGTTACACAAAGGAACACAACATGCAAGCAGTAAGTTGGTGAAAAAAAAAAAAAAAAAAAAAATCATAGGGGGGGAAAGGTATAATTATAGCTTCAGCCAAAAACACAATTACAAGGACTTGGTCCGTTTTTTCAGTATTTTCGACAATTCTAGGACACTTTTATTCTATGGCATTTTCGTTGCCAATTATTTGTATTTTGCTCATGATGATAACCTAACCTAAACTTCCAAGAGACTAATAAATGCATAGTGCTGTACCGTATTACTACCCTCGTACAACCATGGCTCCTAAGTAATCTACAGTAACTGGAGATGGGAAGAAATTGATACATGGCACCATTCTCCAACAGTCTTACTTCCGGCAATTTTGGCAGATATTAATATAAAAGAACATAATATTTCCCCAGTGAATTTTTTGGGTGAGGGGATGTTTTGGTAGACTGTGTGCTGTTAAACTTGGTGGAGCAATTTGATTTATAATAGCCAATCACATTTTTTAACATTTGGCTCAGAATAGGTTAGCTTAATACCTAACCTAATGTAACCTGGCAATTACATTAGTATCCTATTCAACCTATGAAAGACCCACTTGAATAGGAAATATGGAAGACCTGTGCTATCTAAATATTAATAAAACTTAATATTCGATAATGACTGAAAACCTGGTAACCCTTCCTGAAAGTCTACCTATCTATCTATTGCCAGATGCCTCAATCCTTCTCCAATGCCATTTCACAGCCTCACACCAAAATATAGATCCAGGACACCTCCCAAAGTCCCTCCCTTTCTAAAATACGATAATTAGACCCACCTGGAAAACCAAAAACTATGCGCCAGATGTTACTGTGTCCAGGCCTTGAAAACATGAAATTCCCTTGCGGTGAAATTTGCCTCCCACGTCCCGTCCTTATTCTAATTTACAATAATACAATAAGGTCGTCCATTCGTCCTGGGTTCCCGCTCTAAACTGGCGGGAAGTTCAAAATTAAATAGGGCTGACAGAACGAACCTAAACTATAAAGAAAATGTCTGCAAAACATCACTTGTAGCTCATAAAATGCGCCCCTCAGTCGCCATTTGCTTACAATACTTTCTTCGCGATGTGATACAATCGGTAGGCTACTTATCGAAAACAATTATATACCCAAAATTCCTCTCCTCTCTCTGAAAAACATTAGTTACTGAATACTGTACAAAAAAAAAAAAAAATGGGGGGGGTAAGGGGGAACTAGTGATCTACAGCTATAGGAGAAGAAAAAAAAACACGCTGAGCTACCATTGTTTACATTACTGAGGTGTTGACATTGTGGTTCCAAGATGGCGGACATGCCCAGTCAAATCAACCTGTTTCAAGAATAGTAAACAAAGAAACGTGACTTTCCCATTATATTTCTTTGATGCTGTGTCACAGAAGGTTGGTATCGGTTTGTAGTGCCATGTAATACATGAAAGTATCCTCAATAGCTAAGAAGTGTTAACTGGGGCGTACTCAGCTGTCTGCACACCACTTCCATACGTGTTATCATGTGATAGTGCAGGAAGCATATACGTGTGTGCAAATGTACGCAATTTTGTGGCTGCATCTATTGAACAACTGGTCTACCTAAAATATATGGAGATTAGAAGTGTGTATTGTTAAAAAGTAATCAGGCCAACTATCTAAAATTTTACTTGCATGCTGCAGTGACAGAAATGCATTGTTTTAGGAATCATAAAGTTGCTTTTTCATTGGTAAATTTTCGGAATGAGTAATAGGAGTGAAAAATTTAATGATCTCTGTTATTTACTCAATGGTGAAGGTAGATGACTGGTTTCACATTTATTTGCACTATATATTTGTAGTTTCAGCCCACAGTCAATCCTTCTCTGGCACCTTCATCCTACATGCTTCATTTAGTACATAGTAAACTGGGAAACATGGTGGTGAGGGAGGGGGACTATCCAGCTGCATCCACTATTGTATTCGTGTCAAAATTTGGTTAGGTTTGGTGTAATTACATTAGGTTTGACTGGGTTACATTACATTCAGTGAGGTTTTGGTTTGTTAATTTTATTGTATACGGAGCTAAGAGCCGGAATATCCCCCTCCTCAACCACATTAACCAAGTACAGTTTTTTTTTTTCCCCTAGTCACAAAGAGGTGTTATGGAAAGGATGTAAAGCCATAGCATCATCTCTGACACTGATGTACATGAAATCAGCAGCAAAAGGAAAAAATAAAAAATAAAAGAAAATAGGGCCAAGCTAAAAAACAAACAGTACAGCGTAAATTTGGTCACTCTTCATGTCGCACCATCAACAGAGCCATATTTGTACCAGTTCTGATACCCTATTTAGTACATATATTCAGCAGTGACCCCTTCCTTAACATTATCAGCTTCCCTCTCATCTCCTGCACAAACCTTATCACCCAGATAACAAAATAACAGAAATGGTGTGCCTGTTCCCAAACTTGTGCTTTAGATGCAAGAAACTGATAGCTAATGTGTTCTTCGCACCTGATCATTTGTTACCTGAAACTGGTATAAATCCTTGAAAATTATACTTGTTCTTTGCAACAGGTAATTTGTTCCTGAACCAGACCATTTGTTCTTTCAAAGGAATGTCCTATGAAACTACTGTAATAATGTGTTCTTTGAAAATATGATTTATGTTTTCTAAGAAAGTATAATTCATGTGTTCTGAGAAACTATTATTTATGTGTTAATGTGCTGGAGCATGGAAGTAAGAAACTTGCTGCATGACAGTATTGTGATACCAACTACATATGGAAGTGAAACTTGGACCTTGTTAGACAACACAAGTCAAGAGTGTAAGCAGTGAAAATGAGTTGAGAGGAGCATGTGGAGTTACATGGAGAGACAGACTGACAAATGAGGAAGTGAAGGTACATTGTGTGCATGTGAGAGGAAGTGTTAGGTGTGATAGGAAGCATTAGGAGAAACACAGTGAGGTGGTTTGGCCAAGTGGAGAGGATGGAGAACGAGAGACTGACGAGGAGAGTGCATGTGAGTGAGGTGGAGGGGGGTAAAGGGAAGGGGAGGCAAAGGATGAGATGGAAGGATGGAGTGTAGAGGTATATGAAAGAGGGGGGTGTGAGCTGGGAGCAGGGCTGTGAAATGGCAGGAGACAGGGCAATATGGACATGATTTATTTCTGGCCACTCTTTACGAGATTAAGGCATCTGCCAATGGTTAGGTAGATAGTATTTAATAGAGATATGTGTTACTAGAAACTATAATTCATGGGTTGCAAGGAGGTATAAATATTAAGGTGATAAAAGCTACAGTTCATGTGCCATTCAAAACTATAATTCATTCCTATAATTTGTATAATTCATGTTGCCAGATACTATAATATATGTGTTTCAAGAAAAGAAAGTATCATGCATGTGATATTGAAACCTATAATAGCTGTGCTCCAAGAAAGTATAATTTGTATACTGACAAACTGATTATTCATGTGTTGCCAAAAACTATAATTAATTCAGTGATTTAAACTATAATTTACATGTATGGGGAAAGTATAATTTATGCATTCATAAAAAAGTTAATTGACTTAAACTATAAATTACATGTTTTGAAAAAGTATTATTTATGTATTCATTAAAAAATAATAATTTGTGTTCCCTAATTTCTTCAGTTGGACGTATTCTTTTAAAGGATTGCTTCTGTACCAAAGAAAGGGTAAGATATCACATTCTTTAACCTCTGAGTGTGAGACACCTTTTTCTTCTCTTCACCGCCATGTAATTTTAATAGCTTAAGACAGACCAGGAGACAACACTGGGTGGTAACCATATAACCAACCCATACGTGTTTCCCTGTGTGTTAAATGGGTTAAAAGGGTTAGTGCCCCTCCCTGTAAAACAACTGACTCAAACAGCCACCCCTTATGGAATCACGGCATCTGGCTACAGATGGAGAGAGAGAAGACAGACCATTCATAGGGAGGGGATTTACTAGGCTATACTTAATTCCTCAAAAGCCTCTCATAGCTGAATACAATCATTTGGAGATAGAAGGGGAAAAAAAAACATCATGAAGAGGCTACATACATTATAGCCTGGCCTCAGGACCCCACACCTAAGAGGGGGTAGTTAGCTACTGGGTGTTACCAGATTTTTATACAGCACACATGATCTTTCCTATCAAAATTTCTATGGCCA
>JAGKTI010005669.1:32753-43908 GCA_018397915.1 Birgus latro | reverse complement strand
AAAAAAGTAAAATTCGCAACCTAACCTATCGATACGACACTTTCTTGCGGAGGTCTGGCAACGTCTTTATTTTTCTTTCTTTTTCGTCTGCATGTATATTCCTAGGTCATGGTTGTGTTTGATGACGAGGATGAGGATACCAGAGGGCAAAGGACATTGGCAAAGTGTAAAAATTATTAACTGAAGTCTGCCATATTTAACTGGGCCAAGGCTTGGGATGATGTTAAACAGACAACGCTTGCCAATGCCTGGTCCAAGTTGTTTCAAAACAAGGAAGCCATCCAAGATTTTGACGGGTTTGAGCCATACCAGGCAACTTTAAGACGTGGGGGAGAAGAGGTAGCAGCTGATGACATTATGGAATGGCTGGAAGCTGACGAAGGAGATCCTGGGTTCGAAATTATGACAGACGAAGAGATTGCCGAGTCTGTGCAGCGGAGAGAGGATGATGACAGTGACGATGACGATGGCGATGATGACGATGCTGCCAACGTCCCTAGGCCTCGTCTCTCACAGGCACGTGAAGCTGCTGATGTCCTTCTCAGTTTCCTGGATGGGATGGAAGACGATGCCGAGTTTTCTCGGTGCTACAACACCATTTGGGAGCTGAGAGACGGCATTATACAACGGCAGCACAGAGGCACAGGATTTCGTCAGACTCGGTAAGTTACGTAACAATGATGCGTTCTTTTATTTTTTTATTACATCACGAAGTTCCATCATTTTCTTTATCTTTTCATCATTCATTAATTACAAGAATGGACACACCAAAGGCAGCTACTATAGTGAGTTTTTTATTTATTTATTTATTTTTTTTAGGATTTCGGAGTTCTTCCGTCCACGTACTGCTACTCCCCCTGGTTCTCCTCCTGGTACTGTAGCAGATTCTTCTCCTGAATCTGGACCTTCAGGTGTCTCAAATACACATGGGTCCACTGCTGCCGATTCACCATCCACTTGTTGCCCCGCTGATGAAGCACTGCTCCATTCGCGTTCACCCGAGGTGGACGACCCGGATTCGGAGTGAAGAAATAGTTTTTTTTTTATTGCTTATTCTTTTGTTAGTTCTTGTGTGTATGTGTGAAAAGCAGAGTACTGATACAAATAGTAAAGTAATCCATTAATAAATCAATTTAACTGTAGAGTACTGTACTTGTGTTTTGTTTTGATCGGATTAATCGTGATTTCGGATTAACCAGTCACCCCTTCACACCATATAGCCCGGATAATCGGGATATCTCTGTATTTCATTTATTTGGTACGAATTTATGTGTAGTAAAAGTCTATAATGGTTTTCACACAATAATACAGGCATTTATAAGCATTGTTCACTTACCCAAAACTCCAGTATGTGGCACCTTCCTTTACGACATTACCATCTCATCACTTCTGTTTGTTTCTACCTCTAGCTTCTTTGTTTCTTTTTCCTCCACCTCAGGAATCACTTTCACCGTGAATTTCGTCATCAGAGAGACCGTGGGGCAACATACCTTTACTGGCTAGGTTACTGCTAACAGGTGAATTGCCCAGTGTGGGGGGAGGGGGGGAAGGGGGTTAGGTGGGGCCAGGCACTATCCCCGCTTGACAGCAGGTAGAGGAAGGTCTCCCACATATGCCTACCAAAAATCACCCTGCGAATGTTGAAAAATGTGCACACAATGGGCCTTGCAATTGCGTGACGTACGATGCACGTCGTTGGGTCTGTCCGCGGAAAAAAGTAGCGACGTGCATCGTACGTCGATGGGACTCGGCGGGTTAAAATATGGTACTAGTATTCAACAAAGTCAACTGCATCATGAGTAATGGCAATTTATTTTGTAGTCTAGGTATAGTACATTAAAACTACCAGTAGCTATACTGTAACGTGAATTTAAAACCTGGCTATAATATCTATTCTTACTTCGCTAGATTTTACTGTGCACAAATGATAAGACAAATTCCATAATTACCTTTCCAACTCCTGGATTTCCCAGGCTAAGGATACGAATTCTGGAGATACTGGAATGCTTTGATCCATTACGGGAGTCCATCTTCACTGATACTTCTCATTAATTTCTGATGCCACAAGACTTCTCCCCTTGCCTGGAATAAAATTAACACTGGTTATAGATATCAGTCATCAAGATGTTATCCGATGTTATGGCTGACTGTTCTAGCAATGTAACAGTTCAGCCTCGGTCCATGGCATGGCAGGACCTCATCTCTGGAAGAAAAATGACAGCCACAATTACCTCTCCATATTAGGTTAGTGAAGTATGAATAGGGAAGGGAAGTTTGCGGTGAATGATACACGCAAAACAAAATCTTAACGTGGCTATGTTTGGGTGTCAGAATGCATGCTAACAGTATGTCACTGGTAGTACTGAACTAATAGGGTGTGAATATACAGTACAATATGCTTAAGCTAATACTTACAGGGTGTTATTACATGCAAGCATTAAAAAGACCATACTACCAGCACCCACTTCAAATGTTCCTATATAAGCTCCTGTGAATTATGATGCAATGAGCAATAAATCTTTGGAATTACATCTTTCCCTACGTGTCAACAAGTTGGTCAGCGGAGGATTAGTGCCCTCCCTGTAAAACATATATCTCAGTGACAAACAGCCACCCCTTATGGGATTATGACGTCTAGCAACAGACACTGAAAAGAGATATGCTCACCAAATAATTTATGCATTCAAGACAATTTACCTTCCATAAACTTCTTGGAAATGCTTTTATATGTATAGTAATGTACTTAGTAAATAAGGAGGAAGGGAGATTCTCCAGCTCGTGTCCATATCACATGTGAAAAACTGAACTAATTTTAACAGCCTAGATACATTAGCAGAGGAAGACACCTGAAGAATCTGTCTCACATTAATGTACAAGATAAAGCATTTCTAACATATGCTTAAAGAAATAATGCCTTAAAATACTGTACATAAACAAAACAGTTAGCATATTAATTTCAGGGTTCATTAGGCAAACTGTATAGTTGTTGCTTAACCCTGGTTTGTCTGGATGAGGAGACCTGTTGAGCACAAGAATACAACTGTCTCTATGGTCCCATCCTACAGATACAATACATACTGTACACTATTTCGGGAACTAGCACCCACGTGTCATAGAATCACCTCCCAGGGGATGGACCACGGCAAGGTGTGGAAAAATACGAGGTCTGGCTCCTGAGTGAATGCCACAACTGCTTTACTTTACCTAAGGTACACAGAACTAGACAAAAGCTCTTTGTCTGCATCACCCATTGTAACAGTCCGGTCAATTTTCTGTAATTCACATCAATCAATCCAGGAAACCTCACACAACCACATTGCAGGCCACATTATTTTGAATCTGTTCCACTATAAATTTGTTTTCGGAAATATACATTTAATGTGAAAATCATTCACGGTATTTAATAACCTCGGATCTCCGCCGACGTATGCCAGTAAGCAGCCATATATAACGTTCTTAACGTGCATTCTTTACATTTGAAAGCTGGCTGTCAAATGCAAGTGAGATTAGTTTGGATGGATTAGGTTAGGTTTGGTTAAATCATTAAATTTACCACTGTTTTGACACAGAATACACTGATGCCTCCAGTCAAAGCAAAGGTTGTTAAATAATGCACCTAGCAGGTGAGATCGTCAGTAAACACTGCTACAGGCGACCTCGCCACTTCCTTAAATACCCAAAAATTGGTATGTTTTGCCTTGGGTAGACCTAATTTCTAAAACAATCGATTTCTGACAAAAATGATGCGCAAATTCATTTAAATCACACCATAATCGACCAGAAACTTTTTTTTTTTTTTTTCTGAAATCGAGTGATGGGTACTACCGAAAATTGACCAATAGCCTGGACTGTACTGAATATCACTATGCATGCTTATGTTATCACCAGTTCCCAACTACCATGGTTGGTTCTTAATATGTCTGGGGAATCACCCTGTGGTAAAATACTTGGCGAATGCACAGAAAAACGCTTCCCTTTTCCCCACCTCCAGTGGAAAGAAGTGACACAGGTGACCTACTAATAAACATTTTCAAGCACTTGCCCATTTAACTCCCTTACACTTTTCTCTTACTTACTCTCTCCTTCTTGCAGTTTTCTCCTTGCTGCCGATATTCGTCGTGAACTGTCCTCAAACCTACAGAACTATGACCAACGGCATACCAAGGGAAATGATTATTCACAGGATTAAAAATATCTTTCGAGACGTTGTTTACACTCCTAAGTCTGGAGAGGAAAGTGACATGCTGCCTTTATTTATCACTCTGTTCTGCCTCATTGAAAATATCATATAATTATACACAGTAAAAATATTAATTTTATTATGTATCAACAAATACAGAGGAAATGTGGAACACTGAGTTGTTATGTCGAACAATGCAATGAAATACATGACATGAGAGAAAACGCGATACCGGTACGTAAGGAGGACTTATTTTACCTTATTTTCTTCCTTTTATGAGGGTATGTGCTTCATTGCGATGTGACTGTTTTTCTTCCATTGCCAGGTAAGAACGCTGATCAAGTACCGCTTAAAATTTGCAAGATCTGATATGTTGATCACGAGCAATCCTCTATGTGTCCCTAAATCGAGATCTTGCTATCCCACTTCACCCTTTCCCTTACTGCCGCCACACTCTAGTACTGGCATATATCTGACGATTTTATTAAGATACGCGAATATCAAAGTAGTTGAAATATTAATAATTTTCTCAGTTTACCTCTCCTACTACCATCAGGCAACTTATAAACTTCCAAAATTTGTGCAGGGTAGGACAAAAAGAGAGAGTAAGTTGCCACACACCCCATCAGCAAGTAGAGATGTAGTAGCATACATTTATATTGTTATGCGACGTGTTTTAGGTCCAACTTCTCGTCCCTTAGACACGACGCCTAGTGCAGGGTCCTCCTTCTAGACCGGGTTAGGTATTCTAGCAACACTGGGAGCAGGACAACCTTACACGTGTATTACCTTATTTGATGCAACTAAAACAATTACACACAAATGACAATACAATAGAGTAATAGTACAGGCATTTTCAGTCAGGATCGGAGGACACTGTGTTGGGCAGCGTAGCCTTGCGCTGCTGCTGGTGCCGACAGGAGGAGTCCCGTCAGGTGTGGCGGCCTTCGTCTGGGGGCTCTGGGGGGGGGGGGGGGGGGGGGGGGGGGGGCACGGTCTCGGGCTGCTGCTGGTGTGTCGCCAGAGTGCCACCAGGTGAGGCGGCCTTCAACTGGTGGTGCGGGACTGCTGCTGAAGGTCGAGTCGTCCGAGAGCGGTTGTGGGGCGGCGTGGTTAGTTGCC
Source organism: Birgus latro (assembly GCA_018397915.1). Classification (NCBI taxonomy): domain Eukaryota; kingdom Metazoa; phylum Arthropoda; class Malacostraca; order Decapoda; family Coenobitidae; genus Birgus; species Birgus latro. Next base: position 38,606 of record JAGKTI010005669.1, on the reverse strand, counting down.
CACTACTGCAGGAGGGACCTTATGGTCGGGCCTCTGAACTGGGCCTGAAGAGAGAGAGTAGGCGCACCCTTCGGACCCTACTCTGGCGAACAGGACGTCATCTGGCGGGATGGGGAGGCCTCGGCTTTGTGTCCTTGAGCTGTCCCAGCAGGATCTCAGACTGTGGCTTCCCTCCGTTGACGCCTTCGTCTGGGGGGTGTTGTGGGGAGTCTGTCAGGTGCTGGTGCCTCCAGGAAGCAGGTTGAATGGCTCAGACCCCAGGTAGTACCGCGAGGCCATGCCAGACCTCCTCCAGAGAAGGGACTCTGGGTGGAGTAGGGGTGAGGGTTTCCTCTCTGCCACAGGAAGGGGTGGGCAAGCAAAGGAAGACCTCACAGGTGGAAGGCACGGGGGTAGGGGGCGAGGGGCGGTGCATAGCCAGTCCCTCCTCGGCACGGCAAGGGACTGTTGCCAAGTCCCCTATCACTCGCCCCTTAGAGACTACACCCCTAATGCAGCAAGGGGCTGTCACCGGGATGCTGGTGCGGCAAGGGGCCGTCATCTATGTCTCACTTCCTTGCGGGAGGGCAGGCGTAATGCAGCAAGAGGTCATCACCCGTCTGCGGTGATGTGAGGGGCCGTCATTCAATTCCCGTTCCCCAGGGGGACTGCAGAAGTAATGCGGCAAGGGGCTGTCACCCTCCTGCCGGTGCGGCAAGAGGCCATCACTGAGTTACTGTCCCTGCTTGAGGTGGCATTCGTAACGCAAGGAGCCATCACTCTGCAAGGAGCCGTCACTCGACTGCTGGTGCAGCAAGGGGCTGTCACCAAGTCCCTGTCTCCAGGAAGGCTATTTATCCAGGAGCAGCAAGGGGCCGTCTCCCACCGGGCATGGCAAAGGGCCATTACTCGGTCCTGCTGAGGGAGGGAAGCAGCTGCGGAATGGCAAGGGGCTGTCTCGTCCCTGCTGTGGCAAGGGGCCGTCAACAAGGTACTGTCTGGGGCTATGAAACTAGCCCCACCCTGAACCTGTGGAGCGCTGGCCCGGCTGGAGTGTAGTGTGGAATTACTGCCCACTCCAGTTGGTGTTGGTTGCGGGCGAGAGAGGCATAAGGTAAAGGTAGAGGTAATCCCTTCTAGCCCTGAGTGAGCGTGCACCTTCTCAACCTCCCTGTTGTCTCTTCCTTGGGTGGGGGTGGCGTCTTTATCATACCTCTGCACCGGGGGGACTAACCTGTTGTGCATTTTATATATAAAATGTAAAGGAATCGGTAAGATATATCACTTATATATAGCGAACAGCACCACAATAGTACAGAAGCATGCGTAGCGGCATTTGCCACAGCCTGGGACGAGGACTACACTCAACCTAATCCCCGACCCCTAGTCTTAAGAGGTCAGTGAAGGTTAGGTCCAGAGAAAGGGAAGGCAAAAATGCGCGCCCAACATACCTCCTTGTGCTCCGGTCTCTCCCACTATGAACTCCACTACGTGTTAATTGGAATCATTGGTGCACTAGATAGTGTTGACTCCTACAGTGGCGTGAGTAGAATAGATAATATTTGTCTGTGACTGAAGTTGTGTATAAGATTGCTTGTTTATTACAAGTGGTTAAAAAAATAATAATAATACAGGAGAGCTTTCATTAACAAAAGATAAAAATTTCATGACAGGGATTAATTTTGATTATTGTTATGCTGCGTGCATAAGGCCGTGACTTCTTGTCTCTTAGACACGGAGCCTGGAGTGAGGTTCGCTTTCTAGACCGGGTTGGGCTCTTTTAAGGAATTCAGTGGGAACAGGGCATAAAACTCAGGGCAACAACCTTACATGTATATTACCATAAATTACAACACTGTTACAATATATATGGCACACTTTACAAGGAAATAATGTCACACACAGACAGACAGGGCCGGAGGACTTGGCGACAGGAGGGTGTGACCAGGGCTTGCTGTAGGATGAGGCCCAGTGGTAGTGGAGGGCCCAGGTCAGCAGCCTGCATCAGGTGGCCCTGGGGTCATCGGGGCTTCCAGGACCTGTGTCAGGAGGTCGACCCGCCGATGTCTCGTCTGGGAGTGGTCAGAGGGTGTGCCCTTCCGCAAGAGAACGGGGGCTCGGGCGTAGGGGCTGGGCCTGAACAGGAAGAGTAGGCGCACTTGCCTGCGCTTACCCTGCCGGCGAGGAGGTCGTCGCGTGGGGCTAGGGAAGTCTCGCCTCGGCTGGTCCTGGGGCTGCGGTCTCGCTGCTGAGCCTCCATCAGGTGTGGGCTGCGGCAGCTCAGGGAGGCAGAATCCAGCAGGGGCTGGGACCACTGGGGGTCGAGGGAGAGAGCTAGGACTCCAGACGCCAAGGATCCTTGCCAGGCCTCCTCCAACTACCGGTCGAGGGGGAGGATGTCCCTGTGGGGAGAGAGGGGGAGGGCACTTGCCATGACCTTTCATTTTGTTCTTTTAGTGGAACGGCAAGGTGGCCGTCACCATCCCTCCTTTTGTGGAATTATAGCGAGGGCGGCTAGTGTCCGTCTCCTCCCCATGTGCGGCAAGGTGGCCATCACCTGGTGTGAGTGAGTGCGGCAAGGTGACCGTCACTATACCTCCTTTTGAGGGGTTATAGCGAAGGCGGCTGGTGTCCTTCTCCTCCCCATGTGCGGTAAGGTGGCCGTCACCCGGTGTGAGTGAGTGCGGCAAGGTGGCCATCACTATACCTCCTCTTGTGGAGTTAGAGCGAGGGCGGCTGGTGTCTGTCTCCTCCCCGCATGCGGCAAGGTGGCCGTCACCCGGTATTGCTGAGGGAGGGAAGCAGTAAGTGGGTGGCTGGTGGCCGACTCTGGGGTGCTGTCTACCCTGAACCTGGTGATGGCTGGTCCGGCAGAGGTGTAATTTGCCGTGATTGTAACCTCTGTGGCGAGTTACCACAATGCGGGAGGGGCGCGAGGGAGAGGTGCAGGTACGCCCATCTTGTACTGAGCTCGCGCCGCTCATTTCCGCTCCCTGGGTATCTCCTCCTGGGGTGGGTGTCTTGCCCAGGTATGGTGGATGGGGAGCTTCGGTATTTCGCCATGTATTGATGTTCTGCATTTCACCACCGTCTGTGGCAAAAAGTCACGTCCCCGTGCCTGGAGGCGGTAGGTATGGGTGGTGGCAGACTGCTGTTGTGGTGTGAGGTGTTGCAAGAGGGAGGTCCAGTGGGTGGTGAAAGAATCTGGGTGGTGGCTACTGGTAAAGGTGACGAACAGTGTGGAGGGTTGGGGTGATTCCTGGAGGAGGCGCCGCACGTGGAGTGTTCCCTGAATGTATTTTTTCTTGCCCGTGATGGGGGCCCAGGTGACACGGCGAATCTTCATGGCCAGAGATGGTGTGGTGGTGATGGTGGGCTGTAGCTGAATGCTAGCCACCTACGGGAGGGCTGGCATTTTATGCCGGTGGTTGAAGGTGGTGATGTCCCTTTGGAGTGAGGGTGGCTGGGGTGTTAGCATGACTTGGTGAATGCGGTATGTCACTTGGTTGATGTTTGGTGGCGTCAGGGTGGTGGGTGGCAATGGGGAGGGGGTGGCAGTGTATCGCTTGGGTACGCATGAGACTCACCCAGTTCGGGTGGTGGAGGTTGTGAGTTTGGGCGTGGGTGGAAAGAGATGTGGTGGGGTGTGGGATGTGGAGAGGTGGTTGGTGGTTGATGGTGGAGGTGATGGAGATAGTGCGGGATGTGGAGCGGTGGTTGGTGGTTGATGGTGGAGGTGATGGAGATGGTGCGGGTGGTGGGGGAGGGAGGGGGTTTAGCCGGTGGAATGCGGCGTGGAGGGGATGGTATAGGCTGTGCAGGAGATGCGAGATGCTTAGGACACGGTGGTGTGAGGAGGGGTGGTGAATTAAGGTTTGTGGAATGCGGCGTGCCATGTTGTTCAGGGGAGGTAGCATAAGGGTGTGAGTGATGTGATTCGGTGTCGGGGGTGGGGGAGGTGGAGGTAGGGGGGGACGAGCAGGGTGAGGAGGCAGCAGGTGAGGAGAAAGGGATGGGAGATGAGGCAGAGGAGGGGGAGGGGGTAAAGTATAGGGAATAGGAATCGGAGGGAGAGGTGGGGGTGGAGAGGGAAGATGCGGCTGCATGGCTGGGGGACGTAGGTGGCGGAGCGGGCGGGGGTTTGTTCGCTGTGTACTGTCTGACGTGTCTATTACAATATGTGCGCGGGGTGTTATGATTGTCGATGGTGACTTGATATGGATTGGAGATGTGGGTAATGGTGAATGGGCCCGTGAATCGAGGGGCCAGTTTGTGTGGGGTTGGTAGTTGGGCCACCATAACTGTATCTCCTGGCTTGTAGGGGTTGGTGGGTTTGGTGTCTGGCTTGAGATCTTGGTACTTTTGCAGGTGGCGTAACCTGCTTTTTAGGTGGTGAAGGGGGTCAGACACTGGGGGCTTGGTCGGTGGTTTGAGGTGATGTCTGACGGGGAGGAGAAGCGGGGCCCTCTCTGAAAACACGCTCGTGGGGGGAGATGCCGTCGTCTCTGGGGCAGGTGTTTAGTCCCCACTGCACGATCTTTACGTGGGCGGCCAATCTTCATCTTGATCTCCTAAATTCGGGGGCGCACCTGGTTTAAGAGGGTGCGATGGCTCCTTTCACATATGCCATTTCCTTGGGGCCAGTAGGGAGAGGAGTGAGTTCTTGCCATACATTCCCGGTGAATTCCGGCACATTATCAGAATGTAGCGCCTGCGGAATACCGAAATAGGGAAAGACGTGGCGGATGAAGGCTTTAGCTACTGCTACAGCATGGTATTCTTTAGTTGGACAGGCGATGAGGAACTGTTGCTGTCTACGAACGTGATTATGTAATGGTAGCCGGCTTTCAGTGGAAAGGGGTCTACTACGTTCACGGCCAGGAGTTGCCAGGGTTTGTGAGCCGTGATTCTGCCGGCGGGGCCGGAGGTGCGGGTGATGTCCTTCCCGAGGGCACAGGCCTGGCAGGTTTGAACTACTTGTTGGGCCAAGTTGGAGGGGCTTGCTGTCCAGTAGATGTCTCGAAACACCTGTAGTAATTTTTTGTGCCCAGGTGTATCCCGTTGTTAGAATGGAGATGGGTCAAGGTGTCCAGGGCGGTCGAGTACGATGTGGCCCGTTTGTGTGAAGAGTTGATTACCTTGTTGGTTGAGTTTAGAAAAGATGTGGGCTGGTATCCAGTCTGGTCGATTACTATTTCGCCGTTGTTGGGCCAGTTCGGATGCGGGATGGATGTTTGTACAGGAAGCCGGGACAGGGCGTCGGCGTTTGTGTGGAGTTTTCCGGGGCGATAGGAGATTTCGTAGTGGAAATCTTCTAAGGTCTCTCTCCATCTGATGAGTTGCGTATTTTGGGTGTTTGATTATCGGAGCCATTGGAGCGATTGATGATCGGTAATGATGGTGACCTAAAGCTGCCGTCACACTAGGACAAAAGTGGCTAACATGCAGGTCAGTTTTGTGAGACAAAACGGCTAGCAAAGTCGAGTTGTCGTCACACACGCTTGTCTTGCGAGCCAAAACGGGTAACAGTGTTGTCTGCCTTGGCGTCACGCATTTGTAAACAAACCACCATGGCTTCATGTCCATCCACTTTTTCCCACAACAAATCCATTAATTGGACACAAGAGGCACTGCACCGATTGACAGAAATCACCAGAGATTACCCCATTCTCTGGGATCATCGCCATGAGGTCTTCTCCAAAATGTCGTCTGTGAAATACAGGATTTTTTTTTTTTTTTTAAAAATTCCCCACACTGTGTTGCCCCTGTCCCGGGTTGCAGTACCCGTCACAGGATGGCAGTAAACAAACAAGGGGGCGCCCTCTGCATGGCGACACAGGACGCTGGCATGGGGGGGGGGGCAGAGCCCATCCC
>JAGKTI010005669.1:0-22820 GCA_018397915.1 Birgus latro | reverse complement strand
AATAAATTTACAGTTCGTTTTCTTGAGCTTTGTTAAATGTAACAGTTGTGTTTGATTTCCCCACATATTTAGTACACTTCTGCTACTCCGAGTTAGCACAACTCCTTATATTTATCACAACTGGTACTTAGGCCAGCTCTTGGTATTAATTCTTAAATCCATTGTGCCAGCTAGGAGTTTGGCTCAGCCAAGATCCTGTTTATTATTATTATTTTTTTAATGTTAATTGGAGAAACTAGCTTTCTCAGAGGTCAACAGTACAGTAATACAGCCTTCTTGAGCGTTTAGTCTCTGCTGTGTACTGTTGAGAAAGTTTAAAAATTCTCGATTCTAGAGAATTGGCGAAGTAAGCCAGCATAAAAGCGGAATCACTACTTGATTTCATGAGTCGATTCTCTCATGATAATTGTTGTGCTACGTATTTGTGGGACGGTTTCTCGCCCTCAAATACGCAGGCTAAAGTGGGTCCCTATTCCAGACCGGGAGGTAAATCCTACGAGTAGGACTGGACACAAAAACAAGGCAGTAAATATTACACATGTATTCCAGATATTTCACAGAGAACAATAATACATCACAAATATTACAATGGGTTGGCCGGGGGTAAGTTAACACTGTATACAATAGCTGTCTGCCACTATACCTTCTGGTTCAGGTATGGTACTATTAACCCGACACTCATGGTACATACAACATATTTATATTTCCGGACACAGGAATGATTTTACTACAATCTCTAAAACCCGTATAGCACTGGACGGCACTACATATACATATAAGTTATGTTACACCTGTATTTCATGTACCTGGTGGCCGGAAGTCTATCTCAGGTAGGGTTGTCCGTAGAGATCACTAGCAAGGGGAACTGTGGTATTTTAGTACGTCTTGACTAAACACATCAGGACACAGGGCTGGGTGAATATTTAACTGAACACAGGGGAGGGAGAGCGTAAACACCAACGCAAGGCACAGCGACACAATGGGTATTTCCTGATCATCACAAAGACTGTCCAAGGCGGCAGGACTCTACCTTTAAGATATAGGTCAGGCCACGTTCTGTCTATCAGCACGTCCAATCTTATATTCTGGGTTCCTGGTCACTTAACTTTGAGGATACACTGTAGGGGCTCACTCGTGAGATATCTGTCGATGCACACTATATCTGGGTCTAAGGGTACACACACATATACATATAGTCCACTCACTTGGTTACCACTGGTGGGCCCAGATTGATTCTTCCGTCTGGAGGAAAAAAAAAGGCAGAGTGGCGCGTTCCTGGGCAGGGCCCCACACGTGGCCGTGGGGCTAAGGGCTTGGCCTGAAGAGGGCCAGGAGACGGGCCTGACGTCGGGTCTGGGAAAGCCTTCAGGAGACCTCGCCCACTGGTAGGTCGCGCCCTGGTGTTCGGGGCAACTCCTGGGGCAACAGGGGACCCAGGGGACTGGAACCCGGGGCGGCTGGGCTGAGGCAACTGCTAGAGGGCGGCGTCGCCGGTAGGGTCGCCTCACGGGAAACTCAGGCCGGGGGAGTAGTGGACAGGGCCCATCGTCGGCTGCGAGGTCTGCGGGGGCTCTGGTCCGGCAGCTGTTCACCCTGGTGGAGTCGTAGGGAGTCAAGGTCTTGGGTAAGACCTTGCCACGCCTCCGGTGTAGGGTCCTCTCCGACTGCTGGTACTCCTGTAGGGGAGAAGTGGACTGTGGCCGGCTTTACTCCTGGCCCGACGTGACTTGTGGTCGACGTCTGAGGGGCATAGGGAAGGATAGCTTCCGGGCGGCTTGTGGCCTGTGCTACCCCGGCCTGGCATGACTTGTGGCCGACGCCTGAGTGTGCACAGGGGAGGATAGCTTCCTTGTGGCTAGTGGCCTGCTCTTTGTCTGGCCTGGCGTGACTTGTGGCCGACGCCTGAGTGGCCGGGAGGAGGAGAGCTTCCGAACGGCTTGTGGCCTGCGCTACCCCGGCCTGGCGTGACTTGTGGCCGATGCCTGAGTGTGCACAGGGGAGGACAGCTTCCTGGCGGCTTGTGGCCTGCCTTACCTCTGGCCCGACGTGACTTGTGGCCGACATCGAGAGGGTACAGGAGGTGAGCTCTGGGACGGCTATGGCCTGTGCCGGCGAGCTAAGGTCACTAGCAGCTGAGGGACGGATTATGGCCGATCCTGCCTCATGCCCAGTATGGCTCATGGCCGGTACTGCGGTGCCGCTCTGGGGGGAACGCCGACAGGAGGCGGATGACTTGTGGCCAGTCCTGCCCGACCGACACGCGTCCGTGTCGCGGCTTTGTGGCGGGGAAACAACTGGGGAACGGACTGTGGCTGGTTCTGCCCCGTACCCGGTACGACTGTGGCCGATACGGCGGCGTTGCGTGGAGTTATAAACTCCACCCCTTACCTGGTGAGCTGCGCTCCGGCCGGAAACTAGGTGCCGGCGACTGCTACCTTTCCGGGCCACCACCTGGGTGCAAGAGGGGTGCCGGGAAGTTAAACAGGGAAGCCGTTCCTCTTCCCAACCCAGCTGTGTTGGCGGCAGTCCCCCAATGATACTGGGGGGGTTGGGGGAGCTGGTGTCGTCTGCCCCTGTTGCCGTGTGGTTTGTGGCTCCAACCCCTAACTCCTGTATTTCAATAATCGACTCGATAGATATTCCTAGCACACATAGCTATACATTGTTATACATATTTCATTTCCCCCCTGACATTTGTAAACAAACCACCACGGAGTACCCACTCCCTTTTCCTCAGTTTCTGTAACCGCTTCACGTACTTTAGCAACTCCAGAGCCACAAAGTAGTCTACTAGAGCTTTCCTTGCTGCAGGATCCATATCGAAATCTGATTTCTACTTGTTGTCTGGAGACAAAGCAGACGGCCTCTGTGGCTAGTCACCTGAGTGTCTGAATATTTATTTCAGGTTACAAGAAAAGAAATAAAAATGAATAAAAACCACAAGAATTAAATTATATTTATTTAACAAATTTAGTTAAAGTTTCCATCTATGAATAACAGAATATTTTCTCACCGATTACGAAATTAATATAGGGTCATTTGAGTTCCAATCCCACCAACAAGCTGTGAGCGAAAATTGTTATCCATTTCGCCTCGCAAGCGAAATCTCGCTCACCGTGAGTCAGTTTGGCTAGCGATTCGCAAAACTGGCTCGCATGATAGCCAGTTTTGTCCCAGTGTGATGGCAGCTTTAGTGCCAGACAGGTAGGCCCGGAAGTGCTCTAGCACCCAGATTATTCCGAGGCACTCTCGCATGGTGGCAGCGTGGTTCCTTTCAGCCTGGTGGAGGGTTCTGCTGTCATGATGTGAATTTTAGAAAAGAGTTAATTAATGAAAATTGTAAGCGATCTCCAATTCTGGACCTCCGATGTAATGATGAGAAATTAAGCCAGTCTAACAAATCCCATCGCTATGACCCCAATGTCATACCGTGAATTTAAGAAAAGAAAATTACAGATCCCGATCACTGCCACTAGTGTCCTCCAAGGTATTTCTTTAAAACTCACCGTAGGAATCAGTGTTGAAAAGAGTAGGCTGCCACCACCCAGTGAGTGCTGGGAAAGTTATCCCACCAAGTAAGAAATATGTAGATTTCTGGGACCTTGCGAATAAGAGACTAGGGTAGCAAGAGCTGTTTAGAGTGCGTGAGTAGTAAGATAGTAATACACCTTGCGGGCCACTCAATCTCACGGCAAAGACTCCCCAGGGGATAATAAGTCTCAAGCACAATGTAAACTTATCCTAATATTTACTAAATCTAAACATACAAATATAAGAAACTAGATATTAGATCAAATTTACCATAGGTTACTTAACTAACTATGAATTGCTAGAAACTGTAAGATCAATACCCCTTCGCACTGATATTGTTACAGGGTAAACTAAATATTCCCCCCAGAAAAGATCAGTGATAGCAAGAGTGCCTTCACCTCCTTCGAACAAATTCTCGGAATGACACTAACACACTATTATGAACAGAGTTCCCCACAGTTGGATAAAGCTCAATTTTATATTCACATGCACATCTACATAATATTCTCCTCTTAACCTAATATTTACAAAATAACACTATCTCTAGTGTATCTAGCAATGTCACATATTAAACTAATGAATTCATAACGACAATTTCAACACAGACCCAGACATGGCCTTGAGAGGGCTCCTTGGGAAATGATCTTGGAAAAATACAACCACAGAGTATACCCTTGGGACCAAGTTCTTTTCCACAATTTTACTTCGAAGATCACACTCGACTCATACAGTGTTAATAGAGGAACTATGTAAACGAATCGACACTCAAAATCCGGAATGCAATTTTCAGTAAATTCCTAGTACTAAAATTCAAACAGGCTTACAATTCATTTCCAATATTCACAAATATATATATGAAGTTACAGTATTTCAGTGGACCAACTAATTCGCATTCGGGTTACGTGAATCAGAAATAAGGGGAGGGGGAATTTCTAGTGAAAGCGGGCATTGACGAAGAGAACCGATTGGTTACACCATTCATCTGGGCAGGAGAGAACGATGGAACTGTGACAACCTGCGAGCCCGAGGGCATCAGGGAGAGAAGTGACATACAGTAGGCACGGAAAGTGTTGCCGCCATCTTAAAGAAAGAAAACATTCTTGTGGTTAGCAAGGAGAAACAAATAAATTAACACTCACCATTGAATTTAGTATTTACTGGCATTCCCCTTCACCTTTATTATCTTCTTAAGGCGTCTGGGGAGACTGATGGTGTAGTTTTCCAGAACAGACAGACTAAAACTGCTCCATAGCTACTTGACTGCAGCCTCAAGTTTAGGCAAAGATGATGTGCCGCTTCATGTGCGCCCATAAATTCTCAATGGGATTAATATCTGGGCTGTTTCCGGGCCAATCTCGAATAAAGGGAACCTCACAGTCTGTTAGCCACTGTTTCACTGACTTTGCATCATGTGCAGGCGCAGAATCTTGCATAAATACTCTTGCCTTGGTTTTATCAAAAGAGTCACTTAAAACATCACATAAGAGCTCCAAATAATTGTTCTGGTTCACTTTTTCATTTGCAGGTAGAATTACCAACTCACCAACACCATAATATGTAAAGCAGCCCCAAGCCATGAGTGAGGCTGGGTATTTAACAAACCTGGAAGTGTACTTAGGATCCTGGGGATCACTGCCTGGTTTGCGGTACACTCGTGATGAAGAGGTACCAGTGACAGTAAATGTTGACTCATCACTCCAAAGCACAGTTTCCATTGCTCCTCACTCCAGGCAAGATATTTCTTACAAAAATTTACTCTCTTTTTCTTCTGAAGTGCAGTTAGCAGTGGTTTTTTATGAGCACAAAAACTCCTGTAGCCCAGATCGTCATGCAACAGCTGCTGCACACTTCTGACAGACACATCTGCCAGCAACTGTGGGTTCTTTTCTTTTAAATCCCGTGCTGTTAGCCTTGGATCCTTGCTAACTTGCCTTGAGATCAGCTGACGGGTCCTGAAGGTTGTCTTACGAGGTCTCCCAGGCTTGGGAAGTGGAGTGGGAGGAATGGCCTCCCCACTGTCCTTGAACCACTTCACCAGTCTCTGCACTGTCCTCAGTCTAACACCATCTGATTTGTAATAAATGGGAGTTTGTGGCCAGCTTTGTATAAAGTAATCACTTCCACACATTTGTCCTTGCTTGTGGTTACTTTAGGCATGATGAGAATGTGGTAGGTAACCAAATAACTGTGTTATTTGAGTCAAAACATGCCCTCGTTGTGCATCACACAGAGACAATCCTCCTCCTGTGGCTGCCCAAACATTACTGAGCCTGCTCCTGTGGTGCCAAACCTATCAAGCAGGGTTGCCAGCTCCCGTTGAAAAAGCTTCAGCTCATTTCGCATCATAGGGGAGGGTAGTATTGACCCTACTTAACGCGAAAAAAAATGACGTCGGCAAAGAAGCGTCAATGCTTTCGGCGCCTACTGTAATACGAAAGGAATTTTTTGGGGGATAAATTGACAGTCAACCTATTACTATATGGAGAGGATTTACATTATAGGCACAAAGGGAAGAGGGGGGAGGAGGAATACTGAGCGTGTGAACACCCACCTGTGAACCTGAGGGCATCGGGGAGAGAAGTGACGCTCCCTTCGGCCGCATACATTCTTTCACGCGGTTGTCCTAACATTGGAACTGACTTTGACTGATTTTTCTGCAGCATTACCGTTTACACCTACTAACAAGGAATATGAAAAAAGTGTTCACACTCGACGTACATGGATGGATTAACTTACGATGCTTAAAATTTTGTAGCAAGTGTATGGGATTGACAGTTACACAGAAGTCTAAACAAACGAGTGTTTGAACTAATTACATCCATGCGTCGAGATACGTGTCTAACTGCGAGTGTAATGCAAATTTCTATTATCGGTAATTAGGATCTAACTAAGCTTTAATTCATTACTACGTAGTACAAAAAGATGATATCACCAAGCCTGACTTACAAATTTCGAATTTAAAGTATGAAGACAAATTTTCGCGATTATTAATCTCACGCTAAAACCTACGCCTCTATCCATACCGTGGGAATACAGCGGCATCATGCCTCTCACTCACATAATCACTCTATACAGTTCATCTATTAATAGAGTATCACTTTTGCTATAAATATTAACAGCGAACAAGCCTGAATATGGAATTTGATGATCGCTCCCTACATATTACAGATGAATCATAATCAGGGGTTCAAGGCTACACTTACATTATACTTATACTAACTTATACTACATTTATATTAACTTAAGTTATACTTAAGTTACCCTTCAAATTACAGCACTAAACGGGTCCATCCTCCGGAGAAAAAAAATTTAACATCGGAAGTCAACAATTAGTACATTTTTCTACATTTCTTAGAGACGTGTGTGCGGACGGGACAGACTTACCAAATTTGACTGTGAAACTCTCTTTGAACTCCAGAATGAGATAGTGATTCCACTAACTCTTTCTCCTATGAGAGGCACCTGTCGGTCCACAAGCAAAATTATGTACCCCAGGGGGTCGCTTCTCTGTCACCAATGATCTCTCGAAAATTCAGTGGAAAGATGTGCCCCAGCCAACCTCCTGCCTGGGTGATGAGATGCCCATCTCACCTGGACTGACACGTACTCTCACTGCTAGGATCGTCCCAGGGGTGCTTCCTATGCATACAACCAACTATCACATTCACACTCCATTCATTCATTCTTACGTTTCCAACTCTCCACCTAGTAAATGATGGGCGCCTGTCAGGTCCCGAAGTCACTGTTACACCCTAGACCGTTCTGACTGTAAGTTGAGAGGATACCGGCTTCCCCTCGAATTAAAGCAACATAATATTCCCACTGAACAGGGCTGCACCTATGACACGAACCCCAATTAACTCTAGACACAAGATTAAACTCTCTGAACTCTTGATCTATCACAGTCAATAGTCAGACAGTCCGACCCACACACATTTCCCTATCAACACTTAACTTGATACTGCAATAACCCACCTCACAACACTTCAACATTCTTCAATCAGTCTCCGGGGAGGACGTCTTTCGCGTGGCGGTAATTGCTCGTCCACTGGGTCAGGTTCAAATGCTTCCTCAAGGGGTTCCAAGAGCCACTCTTCCTCTCCATAATAGGGTTTTACTTGTCCTGCGGCTCTTTGTATCTTTTCCCCCGTGAATACATTTTCTGCCACGTACACACTTCCATCCATTAACACTTTCTTCCATTATACGATACGGACCATCCCATTTCACATTAACCCGTCCAGTCCCAACCGGTTTTTTACCCGGCCTACCCCCAGGTCCCAACCAATTTTCGACTTTTTGCTTTTTGGCTGAAACCTTCGCTTTTGGTGAGAAACATCGAAAATTCATAGAAGAATCGCGATCCTGAGGTAAAAAATGTTGATACAGGTGTCACTCAACCTCACGTTTTCCTTCTTTTTCAGGGTACCTGGCTAAAGAAAACGAACTATGGAAGGGTTAATTAATTCAAGCCACTTTAAATTACGTATTTATTTCATTTATTTGGTACGAATTTATGTGTAGTACAAGTCTGTATTGGTTTTCACACAGTAATATAGACGTTTATAAGCATTGTTCACTCACCCAAAACCCCAGTATATATGGCACCTTCCTTTACGACATTACCACCTCATCACTTCTGTTTGTTTCTACCTCTAGCTTCTTTGTTTCTTTGTCCTCCACCTCAGGAATCACTTTCACCGTGAATTTCGTCATTGGAGAGACTGTGGGGCAACATATCTTTACTGGTTAGGTTACTGCTAACAGGTGAATTGCCCAATGGGGGGGAGGGGGGAGGGGGGTTAGGTGGGGCCAGGCAGTATCCCCGCTTGACAGCAAGTAGAGGAAGGTCTCCCACATATGCCTACCAAAAATCACCTGTGAATGTTGAAAAATGTGCATACAATGGGCCTTGCAATTGCATGATGTACGATGCACGTCGTTGGGTCTGTCCGCGGAAAAAAGTAGCGACGTGCATCGTACGTCGGTGGGACTCGGCGGGTTAAGCTTTCGACACGTACCAGGTAACACTGTTTCTTTCTTAATCCACACAAGGGTTACAACCATTTGGTTCTTTCGTTTTCGGTTAGCCACGCCTCTGTACCGTCTCGACATCTTCCGGTGCGTTTCCCGAATGAGTGCATGGGCAACCGTCATCCCATCTTCCTCGCCGTCGACTGAGGGTAATGGCACACCGACCAGTCTGGGTGGATGGCGAGAAAAAAAGGCACAGTAGGGCTGCTGCCCCGTAGTCGTATGGACCGCCTGATTCATGGTGATCTGACAGGACTGGAGCAATTGGGGCCAGCGAAGAGGGTGGCCCTGACATAAGGTGGAGAGGATTGACTTCAGGGTCCTATGCATCCTCTCGGTTATTCAATTCCCTTGGGGATGATAAGGGCTTGTGTAGTACAGGGTGATTTGGTGTCGCTGGCAGAACCGTTGAAAGTCTCTGCTGATGAACTCGCCTCCGTTGTCCAGGACAATTCCACGGGGTGTGCCATAGTCTGCCACATACTGCCCAAGTTTGTCTGTGATGTGTGTGGTCTGTTTTGTTTTAAGGGGGAAGAATCTAATGAAGTGAATATAGTGGTCCACTACTGTAAGCACATAGCGATAACCCTGGACTCCAGCAACCATGACAGTGAGATCTATTCCAATCCTCTCCAGTGGTTTATTCACTGGGGGTAATTCCTTCCACTGTTGCTGCAATCCAGTGTCCTGTTTGAACCTTTGACAAGTGACACATTTTTTTACGTACTCACATACATCGACTTTGAGATTTTGCCAGTAATAGAGTTCTTCGTTTTTTTGAATAGTTTTCTTTTGCCCTTCTAGACGACCTGTTAATTCATGGGCGTGTTGTAGAGCCTGGACAACTAAGGTACGAGGAACTATGAGACTATAATGAAGACTACCATCCGCCTTTTCTCGCACTGTAATAATTCATCTACCAAGGGAAACTGATCTAACGTAGTCTTTGGTAATCTTTTAGCAGGATTCTACCACCTTCCAGATACTGCACTAGTTCTCCCCATACTGGTTCTTCTCTCTGGGGGTCTTTCATTTGTTCTCGGTCTAACCCGAGCCATGTAGCTTCAGGCGATCGGACTACCACTCGAACTGGGCGTGACAACTGGTCTGCGACAAAATTATTCTTGCCCTTGAGGTATTGAATGTCGTAGTTATATTCCCTCATTTCCAGAATCCATCGGTTCATGTAAGGTGATTTAGTCCTGCATTTGAATATGCTTGTTAGAGGTTGGTGATCAGTGACTACCATGAAATGGGTACCCCATAAGTAGTTATGAAAGTTACGGCATGCGAGAATTACTGCTAGAGCCTCCTTGTCTGTTGTTCAATATCAAGACTCGCAAGGGGTGAATTTTTTTTAAAGTACCCGATTGGCTTGTTGGTACCGTCGGCTTGGATTTGACTAAGGACTCCTCCGACATGAGTTTTACTGGCGTCCGTGGTAAGAACAAACGATTGCTCTACCCTAGCTCTAACCAAAACAGGGGCGTTTGTAAGGCAAGATTTGAGATGTTCAAAAGACTTCTGATATTCGTCCGTCCAGTGAAATGTCGTTCGAGATTTAGTCAAATTGGTAAGGGGTGTAGCAATCCATGCGAACGAACGATGGTACATGTTTTCTATAAAACCCACACATTCTGAGGAATCGTCTCACTTCCTTCACAGTGGTGGGTGGCTTCATCTTCGTAATCGCTTCAACATTTTTTTGATTCAGCTTGCTTCCCTCGGCCGAAATCTGGTGACCCAGGAAGGTCACTTCATTACATCCAAATTCATAGTTACTGAGGTTTAATTTCACCCCGCTGAGAGCGAACAGCTCGAAAAGTTGTTTCAATCGCTCCAATAGAGTAGAAAAACTGGGGGCCCATAAGATTAAATCATGTAAATAATTCTTGACCCAACCCTTCTGTAGGAGAGGTGCTAATAATGTGACCATTTGTCGTGAGAAGACTGCGGGGGAACAGCTGAGACCGAAAGGAAGGCATCTGAATCAGTAGAGTGCTACCCCATCACTGAAGGTAGTGAGATCATGGCTCTCCTCATCTAACAAAATTTGGAAATGCGCCTCTGGCATGTCCAGTGTGACATAATATTGATGTCCGGCTGCTTCTTCTACTAACTCATCCAACCGTGGGAGTGGGTAGACGTCCACCGCGAAGTGCTGGTTCACGTGGCGATAATCGAGGCACATGCGTTTACCACCATCAGGTTTGTTTACGAGGACGATAGGCGACAACCAGGTTGCTGTGGTCTTTTCGGTAATTTCTCTGTCGTCCATGTCCCTTAACATCTCTTTGATAATCTGCTTTGCTTGTATTGGATAGCAATACATAGGCCCACGACTGGGTTGAGGGTTTGCGACTTTAATATGAGCTGGAGGACAACTGATAAGGCCTAACTCACCTTCATCAAGAATAAAAAGAGGGTCATACTCAAGGATCAACTTAGTTAAATCTTCTCGCTGGTCATTACTGAGGTGTTGCCAATTCTGTTCGCCGATCAGAGCTTTCAGTTTCTGAGAGCGTGTTCCGTTTTGTTTGACGTGATCATTCTCTGGGATCGTTGTGAATCTTAGTAATGTTAATTTTGTCAGGGATTGGATTGGCCACTCTGTCGTATGATCCGATAATGGTGCCCTTACGAAATACTCTTACCATTTTGGTTGTGTTAATGAGTGGGAAGTTGATGGTATTTGCCGCATTGACTTGGACCAAATAATGATGACTATTATGACTAACCCTGGGTTGAGGGTAGATGATGAGATTAGTAGTTGGGTCTTCCCTTACAGGTACGGGCATGAATTTAGGCTGATAGGGGTCTACCTTAACTGTAGTAAGGAGGTTAATCTGTGAGAAGATTTGTGTTGGGTTGGAAAGTTCTACTGGATAAACTCTCACTCTCCCCACCTTGTTCTTCTGACGGTGAATATGATTCACCACATAAGGGGCGCCTCCCCAAATCATAATTCTCTTTGCTTCATCCCACATGAGCGAAGCTTGGCCCAACACGTCACATCCCAGGAGTATGTCAGTACTGATGTAAGAATTTGGTACTACCGGGAACCATTGTTTATGCGTCTTCTCATCACCAACCGCTATTTCAGCTCGCAGCATTCCTAATATTCTCAGAGGTGCGCCCGTGACTCCTTGTAGGTGCAGCGGGTTTCGACGTGTGTTTATTTCTTCCCCAATCTGTTTGATTGCAGACCCCTTAATTAAAGTGTAGCTACTACCGGTGTCCACGATATCTTCTATTATTTTCCCATTTATTAATACACTGATTGTGGGGGATGTTTGGCCACCGGCTAGTCATATTTGTTGAGACGGTCCATGAGATACTTTCGGAGAGACATTTTGAGCTGCGGTGTTGTGTCAAGGGCACCCGCGTTCTCCACACCGACATCCGGGTCTGCGACAATCAAAACAATGCCCAGGAGGGGGTTTCCGCCAACAGTCTCGGAGGTTATGTGATGATGTGAGACAATAAGCACAGTATTTATCACTATATGCTTTGGGGGTACTTGGCCGTCCCTTATTCACTTGTGCTAGGTTAGATTTGAGCTCATGGATCTGGAGCTTTAGTTCCTTCACTTCGTCTCTCGGTCCATCTGGACTCGAATAATCACTTTGGTTCGACGAGGTGGATGGTGATAGCCGGTTTTCTACCTCCCTTTCCTTCGCACTTCTCTCGGAAGGCACTGCATTGACGCGAGATGATTGACTCACTTCCGATAGTTGGAGTTCGTGTTCAGTTCTGTCGATAAATTTTCTCAACAGGTATTCGTCATCTAGGAAACCTTCGAGTTTTACCCGTGATGGAAGAGGTAATCCATACCACAGTTTCCGTTTGATAGTTCTGTCCCAGTTCGGGAATTTCTTACTTGGGAATTTATGTTCTATGGCCGCATGTCGGCAAATGAAACGGTGCGTAAAGGCCTGAGGTGATTCTACCCATCATAACAAGCTGAATCCAGCTCCTGCCATGCCCGGTCAATACTAACTTCAATAGCAAACTCTGCTCGAAGGAACGCCTTGAATGCTGACCATGAGGTTACTCGATTTCTAGTCTGGTTGTTATGAATGAAAATGGCAAGTTTCGAGCTTACTCGACTCTTCGCGATCTGTATGCGCATTACATCATCCTGGTCACACTGTTCTACCGCTTCAAAAAACATTTCCAGGTGAGCTGCCGCATCGATATCCTGTAGATGGCCAAGTTCCAGAGTTGGAATATCACGAGGCTTTGTGAGGTTCCCTTTTCCTAACATGGTTAGAGGTCGGTCAGGAGACTGAGGATAGGCTGATTTTGAAGGGAACTGCTGCGATTCAAGTTGGTCGAGCTCATTGGCCAACTGAGTCAGTCTAGGAGAGAATTCCTTCTCCTTAAACTGGATTTCTAAATCTCGCCAACTCATGGTGTTAGAAAAAAATAATAACTCTTACTTCTACAGGCTTCTCAATCCACTAGACCAAATATCCCTTTATCACTGCCAACAGTTTATCTTTTACTTTACTTATTGCTTCATCTGACCAGTGAACTCCATCTGCCAGTGTTCCCGCATAATACAGTATGCTGTATTGAACTGGACCACCTTGTTATTTGTCGTATGTTTTATTTTTTGATTGATAGCATTCTGGAATGTTCGGTAAATCTCAGTAGAGATTGGGGTGTCTCCCTCGTAAGTCTGGGGTTTCACTAGACAGATACAGACTACTGCCTCACAACTACTCTCTATGGCTCCTGCAGTCTGTTTAATATCATGAGCTACCTGGCGTGGAGTCGTATGCCAACTGATGTCATTGCTTCCTATCCAGAGTATACATAAATCATGTTTCCATTCTAACACTCCATTCACCCGGTCATCGGAGAAAAATGTTCTTGCCTTGGCACCAGGGGCGCGACATATTCTCAGTTCCATGTCCGGATTAATAATCAATGACTGAGGAATCTGACTGTGACCTACTAAGGACACTTTAAACATACTGCTTGTCTACTAGTAACAGTGAGAGTACACCGATTAATATTCACTCTTATTATCGATGAAGAACTTTTCTTATCCTCTAGTTCACGAATTATAAGATTAAGTGTGTCTCTAGTGTATTGTTACTGAGGATTTCTATCTATATCCTACCGCTTTAGCCACCAGTGTCATGATGTGAATTTTAGAAAAGAGTTAATTAACCCATCACATCCCGACCGATTTCCAACCTACCATACTGCAAAATCCCGAGCATTTTTGGGAAAAAAATTTATTGGCTCAAACGTTCGCTTTTGGTGAGAAACATCGAAAATTCATAGAGAAATCGCGATCCTATTGTCGGGAAGCCAACAAGCATCCCCTCAGGCAGGTGTAAGCAGACACGCAGCTGTTGCAGGTGTGGAGGCAAATACACCTGCTGGACGTGAGTTTAGAGTGAAACAAGGACAGAAGAGAAAGAGTAGAGAATTTGATGTCGATTCTATGTATAGCTGTGGGCAATAAATATAGGGAGGTGGAATAAGGAAGGGAGGTTGAGAGGAAGAAATAAATGGAAGGGTAAATGGAAGGAGGAGAGAGAGATAGAGAGAGGAGTAATGATGGTGTTGGTTAGTTGTTTATACAGACAAGTGTTGGCTAGGCAGTTCAGACCGTGAGAGCGTGAGCTGACTACAAAACTTTGCGGTGTGGAAACCAAGCTGACGCGGCGATTGTGCTAGGGCCTCTATGGTGGATGACGCGGGTGACGTGTGGATGAGGGCGGTGGATGAGTGGGTGAGGCCATCACCCACCTCGCAACCATGTGACCTGCTGGTGAACATCGGCAACCCTTGAGGCCAGAAAGGGGTACGGACCTCATTTGAGACTTGAGGATAGGCAGAGCCCTGTGTGACATCGTGGCGGGAGGACGCAGCTTGACGTAGCCTGGCGCAGGAGACACGTCGTTGTGTAGCCGAGAGTGAGAGTTCCAGACGGACGACATGAGAGCGCTTCTGTTGGTAGTAAGTTAAAAGTACATGCTTGTTGTAACCGGTGAACAGTGCTATTATATTTGTCTGCCGTCTGGGACTGGTAAAAAGGACTCCTAGTTAGGAACGGAAGGAGCAAAGTCTTTAAATGTTTAAATGTGTTTTTCTTGTATTAATGTAATAGTGTAACTTTATATATATATAAGTGAATAAAGAGAGTGCTTTATTTATAACAACACTAGAAATTAATATGGGATTATATATATAAAATTGCTTTTAAAGCATAGAACTTTTATAAGGGCTTTGATTTATTAATATAGTATTAGTAATAAAGTGAACTGAGTGTAGATGTCTTAGTGCAGTTTTCAAGCACGGAACTTTATATGAAGTGAAATGAGGTGGGAAATACCTCAGAATATTTTGTAAATATTTTATAAATAATTTTTTGTAATTAAAGCCTAGAAAAGCCATATCATTTTTTCACTTCTTCCAGTTCCCAGTTCTAAGTACATGTGTGTAGTGGCGTGTAGTGAAGCCACAAGTCACGCGTTGCTGATGTCTGGGTGATTTCACGCTCACGCTACCTCAGTATTAAATACGGGAGGATAATATTCCCGAGATAAATATCATATCGACACCTAGGCAGTGGCAGTGGTGCGACATTTTGGTGGCAGCGGTGGGATAACAGTGCTGCAACCTCTGGTAGCAGCGGTTGGGATAACAGTGGGATAACAGCGCTGCAACCTTTGGTAGCAGCGGTGGGGATATACTTATATTAATTGTTATTCCCAACTTTGAGTAATTAAAGGAAACAACTTAAGGGAACTGGAAGGAAGAAATAGTGAATAGTGCATATTTTTCTTTTTTTTAATTTGTTCTGTAAATGAGTGATTTTGATTGGGAGGGCGATTTAAACCCAGTTGAGGAATTACTTGATTCAGATGATTCTGACTCCGTTTCTGTTGGTTTTGGCTTTGTTTCTGACGATCCTGACACAGAAGACTCTGACAAAATGACTTCAGCACCTGTTAATCCTCACCCTTCGAGTACTACTGGGGAAGATATTGCACAATTATCTCAGCAATTATCCCAGGCCATCTCAGATAATAGTAAGAATCCCATACAACAATTGGGGGCCATGAAATATTTTTGTAGTTCAAAATTTCGCTCCTCACCGGAATATCCAGGAAAACGATTGGAGCCAGATGTTATGATCTGGTTAAGTGACATAGAGATGAGGACCAATGATACTTCGAAGTGGACTACGAAGGGGAGAATGGAGGTGGCTAGGACATTTTCACTCGGTCCTGCAAAAGAGATTATGGAGATTTTAATTCGGGACTCTAATGATGACTGGGATAGGTTCAAATGTCGTGTGAAGGACCAATACTATACTGAGGAAAATCTAGAAACGTTACACCGGGAGTTACTTACGGCGAAGTGGAACCCCGGGGAAATTCCACTTCACTACTTCTACAGGTTACAGAGCCTGGGGGATAGGATTGTTACATTACGTGACACTTTCCGGGAATCAGTGGATCTCATCATTGTTAATAATTTTTTGGACATGTTTCCTAAGTAGTATGTTGCACATATTCCACAGAGCAGGTACCGTAACCCAGTAGAGATAGTGAAGGAAGGAGTCAAGTGGGCAGAGAAGACGAATTCGCCTCTGTCAGAAGAAAATGTATTGAAAGAAAGAAGACAGGGAACGATTGCTAGTGTGAACCAGAGTGCAGGCAGTGTTAGTGCGTCGCCTAGGCCAAAGGTTCAGCCGAACACTGGGGCGAGAAATCGTACGAGTGCGAGTGGCGGCACAGACACTCATCAAAGTTCACGCGGCAGTTCCCGTGACAATAATGATTGCCGTAGGTGTGGGAAGCCACGGCACTTCGCCAAACGGTGTCGTGCGGACAGGCCCCTCCAACGGGGGAAATATGATCATTCGTCACAGGAGCAGAGGAAAAGGATTAAATGTTTTCGTTGCCCATGACGGGACATCGTGCTGAGCACTGTGCGGTCCGTGTAGATAATCCTGGACAGTCAGTAGCTAGATGCAGGGAATGTCAGAGTACTACGTATAGTACAGATCAGTGTAATTGGAAAAGGACTAAGTCACCCGAGGAAGAAAAAAAAGCCGGACGAATCGGGTTTGGGAACTTAGTCATTGCCACAACGAGTGATGGAGTAGCGAAGTTGGCGGTGGTTAGAGGTATGTGTGGGAATTTACATTGTGAGATACTTCTGGATACAGGAGCTTGTAAATCTTTGATTAGCCAATGGACCTATGAAATTGCGTCAGGGCCTGATACTGATCTCCGACCTTATTGAGGCGGTGGGTTGGTGTCCGCTAGCAGTGATGCAATGGACATATTGGGATTGGTGAATTTCCAGGTAGAATTAGGTGATAGGAAACATGATCAGGAATTTGTGGTAGTGAGGGACTTACCCTCAGCTGTTTCCATAATTTTGGGAGTTGATTTCATATTCGCACATAGCCTAAGTATCACTGCCAACCCGCTATGTATAAAAGTCGGGGAAGAGGAACTTGATTTGGTGACCGAGGGAGGGAGTGTTTCTCGTGTAGAGTTCAATCCTTCCTTTGTGATAACTGAAACAGTTCCTTCATCCGAGGAAAATGAGGAAGCGGATTTTGTGACAAGTCAGTGTGTCACGAATGAGACAGACATTCTGGAACCTTACACATACGAAGCAATAACGTTAAAGACAGCGTTAAGTGGGTGGGAGGTAGGAATGCTTATGCCAAACACTGGTAGTTCGATTGCGGCAGTGTTGTGGCCCGGCATTGTAAGTCCAGTGGATAATGGGGCAACAGGGGAAGGAACATGTTTTACTGTCGCGTATGCAAATTTAACCCCTGACCGGATATTTATAGATGAAGAATTTAAGGTAGGTACCGTATCCCCTTAAGAAGAAGTCAGGTGGGGGGAGGAAGTGAGTCCAGAGGGAGCTCAGATCACTAGTGTAATGAGTGAGGATAGACTCCAGAAACTGTACACGGAAGTAGATCAGATAACCATTCCTTCAAGCCGAGAAAATGAGGCATTAAAAAGGCTAATAAGGAAACACCCAAGTGTGTTTGCACTTCCTGAGGACCCGCTTACGACCTCACCCTACTTCTATCATCACATATGTGCGGATGGACCGGTAGTAAACCGTAGGCCATACCATATACCGACAAAGTGGCATGATCAAGTACGTAAGCAACTTGAGGATTTACGTAGACAGGGGATTATCCGGCCTTCTCGTTCACCTTATTCTTCGCCACTGGTTCCAGTAGTTAAGAAGGATGGTGGTTTGCGGATCCGCTTAGATTTTAGACATTTAAATAAGCAGATAGTTACAGATCCTTACCCTTTGCCCAATATTGAGCATATTCTTTCACAGTTAGGTGAGAATAAGTACTTCAGTAATTTAGACTTGAAGCAGAGTTACCACCAGATATCTCTGGATGAGTCTAGGCCTCTTACGGCTTTTTCTTCACCTGAAGGGCACTGGGAGTATTGCAACCTTCCTTTTGGATTAAAAGATGTGCCGGCTTCTTTCCAGCGTATAATTAATGAAGTCATGATTGGTCTCACGGGAAAGATAACCCATACTTTTTTGGATGACATTATCATTTATGGGAAGACGTTTGATGCTCATGTACATAACCTAGATGAGGTCTTGGGACGTCTTGAAGGGGCAAAGTTAACTATTAAATTGCCAAAGTGTAGTTTCTTTAAACAGGAGGTATCCTTCTTAGGTCATGTCATCACCACTGAGGGATTACGCCCTCAGCCAGAGAAAATCTGTGCAATCCAAGATGTTGCGGTTCCTAGTACTTTGAAAGAACTCCAGAGTTTCTTGGGGTTAGTGAATTATTATCGCCGGTCTGTGGAAAATTTCTCCCAGATAGCGGCACCACTCACAAAACTTACTCGTGGGAAAAGAGATGTGAAGAACACACAACAGCGCATGCAGTGGAGTGCGGAGGCACACCGTGCGTTTTGTGAGCTTAAACGGAGGTTAGCGGAAAATGTATTGCTAGCTTTTCCTTGCTTTGATAGACCTTTTGTGTTGACTACGGACGCCAGCGGTACGGCGATTGGCGGAGTTTTGCAACAGAAAGATGATCAAGGGTTCCTTCGGCCATTGACTTTTTTTGGCCGTGCTCTAAACAAGGCAGAGTTGAACTATGCTACGATAGAGCAGGAAGCGCTGAGCATTGTTTATGGGTTGAAGGTGAACAGACCGCTTATCTTGGGTTATGAGATGTTGATTCAGACTGATCATCGACCTCTTACTTGGTTGTTTAATGTAAATGCGGCCTCAGGGAGGATTGCAAGATGGCAAATCCAGGTAGCCGAATATGACATCAAGGTTGAATATTTACCAGGGCAACAGAATGTCGTAGCGGATGCTCTATCCCGTTTGAGAACGACTCAGTCTAGTGATGAAGATGAAGTTGCACTACTTGTGAGTTCAGGCACTGTGGAAATAGACACAATAGATTGGGATGTCACTGAGATAAGGCGACAGCAAGATGCACACCCAGTTTGGGGCAGATTAAAGAGTTATTTGCGGAATGAGACTACGGAGGTACTAAAATTGCCAGCAAAGTTAGACTGCTTTCATTTGTTGCCAGACGGTTTGCTCTATAAGAAGGAGAGTCGGTCATTTGGCATAGGGGAAGTATTCCAAATTGTAGTCCCAGAAGATAGCGTTCATTCTGCACTTAGACTTGCTCATTGCTTACCGTTATCTGGTCATGGTGGAACCAAGATTACTTTAACTCGCGTGAGACGGTTTGCATACTGGCCTCAGATGGAGAGAGATGTCGTGGAATTTTGCAAACGATGTACCCAGTGTATACGTTCGAAGCGTTCGGGGGACGCCCCAGGCCCGCTTCTCCGTTTCCCCGATGTCACTGCCCCATGGGTCAGGTGTCACATGGATTTGATTGGTCCACTAAATAGATCAGAGGAAGGGCATTATTATGTCTTAACTTTCATTGATGTGATGACTCGATTTCTCGTCGCGGAACCATTAAAGTCTAAGTCTGCCAAAGAGGTGGCTAGAGTGTTTGTGGAGTGAGTCATTTGTATTACGGAACTCCACAACAATTAGTCACGGATCGGGGAACTGAATTCGTTAACAAGGTGTTTCAGGAATTGGCACGGCTGTTGCATATGAAACATGTGAACATTACTCCTTATCACCCATCCTCTAATGGATTGGTGGAGAGGGCAAATGGCACCATCATACAAATAATACGAACTATGGTTGATCAGAACGCTAATCACTGGCACAGAATGGTACCAGTTGCGATGATGGCTTATAACTCTGGATATAATCGGACTATCCGTGATTCCCCTTACTTCTTGCTGTTTCTCAGGGACCCACAGGTGCCTTATCATGTAGTGCAGGACCCATCTTTGAAGTACAACCTTGAGGATATACCTAATTTATTTGCCGCCATGGCAACAAAGGTTTTCGAAAGATGCCAGGACTTTCTCGATCGTGCGAGCACAGAGAACGAGAACAGAAGGGCAAAGCGATGTATAATGAAACCACTTATGGTAGGGGACCGTGTCTATGTGAAGACTGTTCCTGCCAGGGGGGTGGCAAGGAAATTGCAACCTTTGTTTTCAGGACCCTATCGTGTAGTTGATCGGGTAAATGATGTTGTTATCAAGGTTCGTCCTATACAAGGGGGGAAAGTAACCACTTTACACACTGACAGGGTGAAGGTGGTCAAGGAGGAATGTATTACGAAGACGCAAAATCGTAATGCAAGAATGGCTTATCCTATTCATGAAGGTGGAGAGACTGGGGATGAAGGGGAAGGTGCAGGTGAGGAAATAAATGAGGAAGAAGGTATCCCAGGGCCTGTAATTGACTTCAGTTTGCCTCCTCCACAAGTAAGTCAGGCTACAGGTAATGGTGGAACTGGCAACTCGGCAGATTTGCTGCCAGCCACTGAGTCAGGGCCAGTTACCACTCCCTCACACCACACCACACCTCACACTCCACCACCTTGTAGATATAGTCTGCGGTCACATTCTAGTGTCCCAGACTACCCGTTGTGCATGGATAGACCTATTGAGTATCAGACTGCACAAGCAGAGGCACCTGGTGTGACTGAAACACAGACTGAAGTGACTGAGGACAACACAGGAGACATGTAGTTTTTACTAAGTGAATAAATGATAGTCAGGTGAACTTGTGGTTATAGTTTTACAAATCTCTTGCAGATGATTGCTTGGGTTTGGGTGAGTCCATCCCAATTGGAATCGATAGGACCATGAGAGGAGACACCTTCCAACTTGGGATTGGTGTTTTCACCTGCGGGTCATTTGATGATTACAGGAAATAACTATGTAGTTCCAGTTGTACTTAATAAGGAGGAGTTGTTCCAACCTTTACGTGTTGCTTGCGACTTGAGTGATGCCATATTGTGGAATATAGGCCACATGGATAATGGCAGCGCTCTAGTTGCTTCATTACAGACTGCTGTGCATGCATTTCAAGTTGAATTTGATACTCACTATCAGGATTTGAGCAGTTATATAGATTATCTCATGTCAGATCATCCATGGAGTCATCGCTCCAGACGGGGTGCGATCGACATATTGGGGCAGTTTGCCAATGTTTTGTTTGCAACAGCTACTCAACAACAGGTTGATGACATTCATGCTAGATTAGGGAGCCTTGAGACGATGTCAGAGAAGGAGAGGTCAGTATTAAATGTTCATTCCAAGGTACTGAATACTACAATTAGAAACGTGTCACACATGCAGGCAGCACTGTTGAAGATACAGAAGGCTGCAAATATTTCTTACAGTATCATACGATTGATTTCATTGAAGACCTTAGAGTTGGAGAATGAAGTAAAGATGTATGAGGCTTTGTTTAACCTCCAACTCGCCCTGTCTGACATCATAGCTGATCATTTTAGAATTAAGTTGGGTATTCAAGAAATGCTCCAGGCTAGGCTGAGTCTAGATATGGTCCGTAACGAAATCTTGTTGGAATTATTGGGGAATATCTCACTCAAGGAGCTGGGTCTACTTTTCCCAGCAAGGCCAGAATATCTAGCACTGTATCGTGACATCATCAAAGTTGTACCTCGAGGTTACATGTCAGCTGTGTGCTTTTACTTACTAATACCAGTGTTGGGTGACCCTTCTGATGTATTTGACATCTTTAGGATCACCTCACTTCCTTACAGTGTGCCTGCTATGGAGGTCTACGTGAGAGTACTTCACCAGTATAACTTCCTTGCTTTCACGGAAGATCGCCTTCATTATGTGCTGTTTCAAGATTTTGCCAGTTGCAGGGACCACCAGGACTTGGTGATCTGTGAACCTTTGGGATCCGTCTATCATGTCGCGACCCCATCTTGTGAGAGTGATTCTTTTCTCAACAGAAACAATGCCACTAAGCTCTGTAGGAAAGAAATCTTGACTTCATTCAGTCCAGTTTTTGTGAAGCTGAAAAATTACTGGTGCTACTCTACAGCCCAGCCTTTGTATTTCATGTTGAAGTGCGCGGTGAACCAAATAAGAAAAACCGTGCAAGTTGTTAAGGGAGTAGGGAAATTGGTTTTGGGAGATGGCTGTAGCGCCCACTGTGAAGCCTTGACCCTTCCTGCTTATGCAACTCTTGCTGTAGAAACTAAGCTCACTGTTTACCCCTATCTCCTAAACCTCAGTACCTCACTCACCCATGCTGAACTTACAGCTATAAAGGACTTACCCACTTTAGGACCTAACCTTAACATTACTCCTCTGTTTCTGGATGACCTCCTTAAATATCAAAGTCAGTTGCAGTTGACTGAACCTCTCAAACCCTTCGGTTCTTCCACCTTTTTCTGGTACTATGTCCATGCTGGAATAGCTCTCTTTCTGGTTCTCCTGTCCGTATATATCCTTTATAAGTGTTACACTACTGGCTGTGGGTGTACATGTTGCAGACTTGAGTCCATACTCAGACGTCGACGTGCATGGAACCCCGCCATGCCCTACGCACGACGAGGACGTGTGACTTCATCTTTGGAGGGAGAAATGTCGGGAAGCCGACAAGCATCCCCTCAGGCAGGTGTAAGCAGACACGCAGCTGTTGCAGGTGTGGAGGCAAATACACCTGCTGGACGTGAGTTTAGAGTGAAACATGGACAGAAGAGAAAGAGTAGAGAATTCGATGTCGATTCTATGTATAGCTGTGGGCAATAAATATAGGGAGGTGGAATAAGGAAGGGAGGTTGAGAGGAAGAAATAAATGGAAGGGTAAATGGAAGGAGGAGA
>JAGKTI010005668.1:31255-43908 GCA_018397915.1 Birgus latro | reverse complement strand
AAAAAAAAAAAAAAAAAAAAAAAAACACTGACCTCTGTGCTTCCATCAGTGACCCTGACCACCTCAGTGCTGGTGATGTTCAGCCATTTGGCATGTACCAGGAAGTAGTCACGTGGCTCAGAAGATGTGACTGTGATGGTGACACGACCAGTGAATGTGCGAGATGTCAGGTCAGGGTGGGTGAATAAGTCATAGTGATCAGGATGAACCGAGGATGGTAGCCGGAATTCATCCTCCCACGGGCTGGATGCCATGGTGCCTGAGTTGGTTAGAAGGTTATTAAAGTAATTTTTTACACACAATTTAAAGTAGCGAGCATTACAATACAGTCAAAGACAAATATTCAGCATCATAAGAAAATAAAGAGGAGAAAGGATAGGGACATGAAGATGGAAAACAGTTTCAAGCAGGACACAAAAAAGTAAAAAAAAAAAAATACCACAGATAACTTACTTTACCTACTACAGTCAAGTCGCCTAAGGCGCGGTTAACTGGTTCTGGACCGCGCCCGTGCCATAGATAACCGTGTCATACAAATAACTAAACCTATGGGAAAAATTGAATTTGGTTCTGGATGTTCGCCCAAAGTCCCCCTTTTCATCCCACTTTTCTCCATTTTTCCCCACTTTACACACACGCATAATCAAGCAATCAGTCAATGCATGTTTTACACAAAAATTAAATGCTAAACAATAAATAATAATGGGCTTTAAGGGCATAAAATACTGTACATACCTGACTCCGACAACAATAGTGCTTAAGTGGAAGGGGTTGGGTTGGCATTCGAAGGCAATAGGCAGGCTACTGCCTGCCTCTTGCCATTTTTGTGGCACAATACGTAACAATAGGCAAAAAAAACAGAAGGGTGGTCAGATAACAAGCGGTCTAGCTACACACTGAGCGGGGTTTGAACGGTGGGCGAGGGCTGAGGTTTGCCTTCCAGCCGCAAGGGGAATTTGCCCGCGCGTTTCAAACCTTGCCACACCCATGCCATAGGTGTAGTTTATGCACGTGGTTCATTTTGGGGGGTCTGGCACCTTGCCGTGTCATAGAAAACCGTGGCATAGAAGCACGTGCTATAGGCGACTTGACTGTATTTAACAAATGAGGAATTAATGACAGAGAAATTATATATGGAGGAGAGGAATGGACAAGCAAAGGGAACAACTGACACTCAAGCCTCTTAGGAGTAATGCTTGGTATACCCTCAGTAATCGTTGGCCTGAGCTCCACAATACATTGATAGTCCTCATCAACTTCTGATCCTGAATGATGCAGGTGGCATGAGGGGTGAAACAGGAGGTTGCAACCATCTATTGGGGCAGCCTCTCTTATGTGCTGAACAACTGACTATAAAAAATTTTAAAAATTGATATCTGAGAAGTCATAAACATATTTTTCACTCTAAATCCCCTCAAATGGGGACAATCTATAGGAAGAGGCCTCATCACTTTTCACACTATAAAGGCATCAGAAATGGTGATGGGAGGAACTGTTTCAGACTCAGATGTAGAGAGTATGCACTGCTTCTTGTCTCCAATCATACTGTGCCATGATGCATGAAATGCTAGAGAGAGATGCCTTTAGGCAGTGGGACTGGAACACCATGTGGCGGCATCACCCAAAGGGAAGATGGTGGACTACAATAAAGGGGCAACTTCTGCCTGCACTCCACCAGGTTCATGTCCACACAAGCCTGGGGTCACAACAACAACATGAAGCATGATGACCTTCCCATAATGTCATGATGCATCCACTCTGTTGCATGAGCACTCACCTCTGTGACTTCACTTGCATGTGACCATGCAGGTGCCAGGCTCATTCATCACTGCCTTCTAGTCATAACTTGTTGCTTCTGTTCCATCTATTAACTTGTGTTTTTGTTTGGTGCTCTGTCCCATCATTAGAATGTCCTAGTTACTGTCCAGTATCTGGATTTTTTATTAATTTATTTTTTTTTATTCTTATTTACCTTATGTCTTACATTCTCTTGGTTAGCTTTGGAACTTACATATACAGAGGCTGTTGGCCATGGGGCCTCACCCTGGAGGCATCACTCTGTTTGCTGCTGTGGATCTGCTAACAGTATGCCTTTATTCTAGACTCTTTTCTACTGTACATAAAGCTAGGAATATTCCAGTCTCTTTTCGGCAACCCATTACAGGCACACTTTGACACTGTTGCCTGCAACTCAGTGTCATCAGTTCCCGTTGTATCTGATTGTGGCTCCACTTTCCATTTTCTTAACTTTCTGAATGACCAACTTCACTCCAACCCTATGGCATCCTTATAGTCTGGTCACTTAGCTAGGGTCCATGGTTCATTATATCCAGTGCTAATGATGGACGGTAGTTATACAGATAACACTGGCTACAAACTTCTCGCTCACCCTTAATATTTTTGTGTGTGTCCGGTTCTGGGCACAGACTTTATAATTTGTTTTCTGATGACCAGCAGTCCTCCTACATACTACATACGTTCAAAGTAACCATCCATCCATAATCCAATCCTACTTTGCCCCATGAGAATCGTAGGAGCCCAGGGCTAGGCAAGTTGGTCCTGACATTTAAGATGAGAGTGACCAGCCTCACTCATCCCTAAGTGGCATTATGTGAGCAATAAGCCCCAACCACCCCTTGGATATAAACCTTCACCGGCCCAATCCGATTGGAGCACCATAATTACCCACCAGACCACCAGGTCCCAAAATTTGGTTATATGGTTACCACCCAGCACAGTAAATGGTTTCCTGGTGTGCAGGTAACCATTTGGCTTGTCACTCAGTGTAGAGTCACCCATAGGCAGAATGTAGAGGAAAGAATGAAGGAAAGAAAGACAGAAGAGGGAGTGTAAAGTCACCCGCAGGCACAAGTAACCACATAAGCATTAACACCCACTGTCTATACTGAATACATGCTAGGGTTGTGACATTTAGGAATGGTGTGGTGGTCTTAGTAGTGATGCTTTTATGAAAGATCAGTATGTCTTACAGTAAACACTGAAGTCCGTTGTAACAAAAATCAAATAATCAACATTTTCTCTGTTCTCTGACTGACTGAACTCTCTGTGGAAAAATTATTCAGAAAGAAAACGGAAGAGGTAACTTTTCTGATATCAGACACCTTAAGAGCTGAAGATGGGTCTGCTAACTGTACCACAGAACAAAACAGCTTTGAAATCTAAGCAGTAGAACAATGACCTTTCAGAATCCAGCCATATTATACCATGATAAAGTACAGTATTATAAGACGAAGGGGAGCTGCAAGGCTTGGTAGGTGAGTTTGGGAGAGAGTGTAAGAAATGGAATCTAAAGGTGAATGTAGGGAAGAGTAAAGTGATGGTCATCAAGAGAAGTGAAGCCAGTGAATGTACAGTGAGACTGGATGGGGAGGATATGGAGAATGTGAGTACATTTAAGTACTTTGGTAGTGTGATGAGTAAGGATGGAAGTCTGGAGGATGAAGTGTTTGAAAGGGTGCAGCAGAGAAGGAAGGTTGCTGGTTCGTTGAAAGCAGTGATAAGAAACAGGGAAGTGAGCATGGAAGTGAAAAAGTTGTTACATGACAGTACTGTGATACCAACTCTAACATATGGAAGTGGAGCTTGGACCCTGTTGGAAGGACAGAAGTCAAGAGTGAAAGCAGTGGAAATGAGTTACTTGAGAGGAGCATGTGGAGTCACATGGAGAGACAGACTAACAAATGAGGAAGTGAAGGAGCATTGTGGTGTGGATGTGGACGTGATAGGAAACATTAGGAAAAACACGTTAAGGTGGTTTGGGCATGTGGAGAGGATGGAGAGTGAAAGACTGACGAGGAGAGTGTATGTGAGTGAGGTGGAAGGGGGGGAGAGGGAGGGGGAGGCCGAAGTTGAGATGGAGGGATGGAGTGGAGAGGTATATGAGAGAGGGGGGTGTGAGTTGGGACCGGGATAGTGAAAAGGCAGGGAACAGAGCGACATGGAGACGGTTTGTTTGTGGCCACCCTGTGCAGGATTGAGGCGTCTGGCAATAGACAGATAGATAGATAGATTATAATCTTTTTAAGATTGGCCTGAGTAATGAAAGTACGGTATGTACTATGCTGATGAATAGGTGATGATTGCAGAGAAGAGGGCAGTGGAGGAAAGATTTAGGTGAGAGATGCAGTGAGGTACAAGGGTTTAAGAGTAAATGTTAATTAAACAAAAGTAATGATATCTAGGGCCGGTGGCAGTACAGTCACAGCAGGAGTGTGGCCATGTGTAGTTTCCCACAAGGGTGTGGGAAATAACCCCATTTTGTGCACAGCTTGTGATAAATGGGTGCATAAGAGATATTGTGGTATTAGATGTATGCTGCAAAATAATGGTGATTTTGAGTGTGTGGTGTGTTAAAGAGAGCATACAGGAGACAGGCTGGCAAGGATCAATCTTACTGGAGATTCAACTGAGTGTGTGGGAGAGCTTTGACATTTGGGAGACATGATATGTGCTGGGGATGGGGATGAAGCTAGCTTGGTAACAAGGGTAAGGAGTGGTTGGAAGAGTCTAAAAGGAGTTATTGCCTCTCCTGACACCGAGAGAACTTTCCCTATTTGCTAAGGAGTCCTTGTATGCAGCATGTGTTAGGAAGGTAATGCTGTATGGTAGCAAGACCTGGGCAGTAAAGGAGGATATTTGTATGCTCAAACATACAAAGATGAGAAAGATCAGATGGAAATGTAGTGTATCCTTGAATATCTAGCCTGGGAGGGTTCTGTGAGAGAAGAGTTAAGAAGAAGGGTGGGACATGGAATGTATTACTGATGTGATGAGAAAGGGTAGAATAAGAAGGTCTGGGCATATGATGAGGAGGGGGGATAACAGATGAGTCTGGAGGGTATGAACACTGTGAATAGTTGCATGAAACAGACTGAAGAAAACCTGGGTCTAGGTCATACAGTGTGACCTCAGGATTAAGAGACTGAATAAAGAGGCTGCTAAAGATGAAGCAGTATGAAAAGCCTCTATTAGGTGATCAAGACCAACAAATACAGGTATGTTGGAGTCTTTATAAACAAAACACACAAATTAACAAAACAGTACCATTACTAGGCATAATATTCAATACCTTGACTAAGTAAGAAAGCTGGAATTTTCAATGGCTAAGGCTGAAGCTGATGATTCATTCTTCTTGACAGGCCCAAGTAGCAAAACGATAATAATGGAGAAGAGGTTGCAGGAAAACTTAGTCAGAGACTCATGTCTGTTCATGGCACACAACTCTGAATCCCTACCTCCAGAAGCTATGGCCATAAGGAAAAGGGCCTAGTAAGATGTCCACAGGCCTTACGTTACAATAAAAAGTGGAGGAGGCTCATAAGGGTTATCTGAATACGGTCCTAGGCTGACATTCCTAACCCACTGCGAGAAGGGTGATGAGTAAATGATATGTAAAATTCCAGGCATGATGAGGCAATGATATGTCACTTGAGCTCCTCTGAATGGGTTCTCGAAAAGCTGTAGAAGTGACATGGGACAAGGACATAACAACTGTACGTCAGTGCATTGCAGCTGAGCTGGCTAGCATGATGCCACCAGAAGAACCTGACCCCTAAACCTCTGGAGATGAATTACTACTCTAAGACTAGTAGGGTCTTGTTAAAAACAAGGAAAAGGAAATTGGAAAATGGGGGCTAGGTATTCCAGTCAACAATGAATGCATCCAGACCTCCAGCCGTCATACGCTCTGAGACAGAGACAAATATCTAGGTCATGATGTCCTTCGAGAGACTAAACTTCTCATCCTCCACTTAAGGCATCTACCAAGAAAGTGAGACCTGGAGGAGGAGGATCCTTGGGAAGTAAATTAACCAAAGGTCTTGACCAATAAGGATTACTCCCTGTAAGGATCAGATGTGCAAAACAGTTTTAGAACTAAGGTTAAACCCTATCAGTGCCTCCACAGGTAAGGGAACCATACTTTGTCACAGACTAAAAGAAAAAGAAGTTTTAGGCAATTAAAATTTTGCTTATGTAGAGGAGACAGCTGTGTAGGAAAGTAAAAGAGCGCATCCATGACTAGCAGAGGTGCTGACCTAAAGCAACACTTGGGGGGGGGGGAAGCTAGAGAAAAGCCAAAGGGGGTTCCCTGAACCAGTGATCAGATTTTCCTGTGCAGAAGGCAGAGTCTTCCAACAGTGGCAGGCCATAATGGCAGAATAAATGATGCCCTGGTTGGCAATGTAGGTAGGCTAACAATTTTTGATAGAAGGAGCTTGACAGCACCCATCAAGACAATTCAGGTCATGACAGCAATGTAATCATCAAGTGTTCTGAGATCCCAAATGTGATAACATTTTGTGAACTAAAATCGTATAAAATCATATTATGGAATCCCAACATTAAGGCTGTGCATGGTACAGCAGATAATTCTATGGACTGAGAGCTAAACAAAGTGCCAGAGTCAATTAACTGCTTCAGAACAATTACTGAAAACTGCTAAGAAATAAATCTGAGATGCAATATGAGATCTGCAACATGAGATTATCAAATTGGGCTTGAACTCTGTTTCCTGCCTAAGAGTGATGACTGTACAGTGGCTAGTAATCAAGCTTGTAGCCACACTTCAGTCTTATGAAAGTACCTCTCAGAGATGATGGTAGCCAACAGTCTAAGCCATCCAGTGACACCAGAGTGAAGAACTCCATTGCAACTCCTGGTTGGAAGGA
This sequence comes from Birgus latro, assembly GCA_018397915.1. Classification (NCBI taxonomy): domain Eukaryota; kingdom Metazoa; phylum Arthropoda; class Malacostraca; order Decapoda; family Coenobitidae; genus Birgus; species Birgus latro. The sequence goes on along the minus strand of JAGKTI010005668.1, from coordinate 37,219 downwards.
GTGAGGAACATACTGGCAAAACTAAGGTGCAGCTTGGAACACCCCTTAGAGCAGATAATTTGAAGAAATGCTATACGAAACTGATTTGGGCCACTGATCAACCCTGACTTCCTGTTGTCCAGGTAGAACATTAAGCAGATGCTGAGGTAAAAGGTTTGGGTCTTTAAGATTAAGGGTGACCCTGGGGGTACTTGAGGTGATAGGATAAGAGGTGCTGACTGAGGAGGATGCATTACAAAGAATTCTCTTGGACAACTGTGCTTTAGAGGCTTAAACTACCTAGCAAACTAGGACCACAAGATGGGGCATGAAAAGCAGACATCATGGCTCTCATGCATCAACCCATGGGAAGGGAAAGAAAGTGCAAACTAGCCAAAAACAGCCCATTTCTTAAGGAAAGAAAGAGGTTGACTATGAGGTAATACTGTATCATCTTAAACTAAAGCTTGAGAAGGAGCAACTGCAGGAAAACAAGTTGTTGAGACCATTTCCAAATTCACTGACTAGATCTGACGAGCTAAGACAAGAGGTAAGAGAAAAAAGGTGTGGGTCAAAGAAGGCCAAGCAGCCTTCCTGTACTGCACTAATGAGAAAAGATGACCAACTCATCAACAAGTGCAAATCTGAGATAACCATGAGTGGAATTTGAGAAGGTCCCTTCTACAAACTGAAAGTATCTGAGAGGATGGAAACTTATTTCACAGCCAACAAATATACAGCTGAAGACTCTTTGGTAACAAATCCCAAGTCTGACCAAAAGGTGGTGAGCACGTTATCAACCTAGAACAAGTAAACGGAGTGAGATCTCCTATCACCTTATCAAGCAGAGCCAGGAACAGCTGCTCTGCAGGAGGAAATGCCAAGAACTGTGTGTGTGTGTGTGTGTGTGTGTGTGTGACACTAGTTCACACACACAAACACACACACAGAATGAGAGAGTCCATTAGTCATATGCAGATGACAGTGAGTCAGTGACTAGGGCATTAAGACATCTCAGAAGTAAGAATCCTGATGAGTAAACCCATTTCCTCCCCAAATGCATTCACCACCAAGGGAGAGAAACCTATTTGTGGAAAAAAGCCTGAAGTAAGATGAATGTGACACCACCACTCTAAACACCCAAAACAACTGGAATATCTGACTCAGCTAGCTATCCATTGTTGAGGCAAATTACTTTATAGCTTCTAGGTCATGCTGTATGTGGTTAGTAAAGGAAAAACTTGTATGCAATGCCTGATGCAACATACCAAGAAGAAAGTACATTTTTCCAAAGCTGCAGGGGCCCTAAGAAAAAATAGAAGTTTGCAAAGGGAAAGTTCATTTAAGTCTCTTAAAAGCATGTCCCAAAGGGCTTTTTATTAAGAGTTCATCTTTTAGGCCTGTTTAAGGTATCACATAGTCAACCCTATGAAAGACTGAGAAACCCACAGAAAGGTGAAGTAAAAAAAAAACAGGACTAAGTCTGAAAAAAACAATTACCATTGTCTAAAATATGCCTAGTATACCAAAAGTAGCAGAGGGAGATGTCATGAGCAGTGGAGTGCATATCCAGTCACTACAAAGACTACAACACTTAAGTATTTAACATACCCAAGATGGCTGTATTAGGGTGGTTGTGTATAAGTGCAATCTTGGTCCCAGCAACCCCATGAAAGCACAGCCATATCTAGATTTCACAACACTTCAGGGAAAGTTTACACTATTTTTTTTTTTTTTCCCAAGCACAATCACTTTACAACACCCATCTCCTAACACTGTAGCTCTGGTGAGGTGGTTCCCTCACTAACACCATGATTACACGTGGCAGCTGAAACCACATGAACTAGATGCCAAACAATTTGATATCCTGAAGGAGCAACAAATAGGCTATTACAATGTCAACTAAGACAGTGAAATGGCAAGGGACAGGGCGACATAGAGGCGATAAGTTTGTCGCCACCCCTAACAGGATTAAGGCATCTGGCTATAGACAGAAAGACAGATATGGATAGACAGACAGATTGATAGATAGACAGCTAGATAGATATATAAACAGACAGATAGACTGAAGATAAATCTCTCACATAATGATGAGTTCAAACTATTTAACATTAAGCAAACATATTACTACATGGATTCAGTGGAGATACTTTTACCTAATGCAAGTCCAAAACTGACCAAAATAAAATTCAAAACAACATAAAACATCACACATTGCCACTGAAAATGACTGTAACTGAATATCAACTGAAAAAGGCACTTCAAATAGGTGATGGAAAATACTTACCAGGTCAGGCTGCATTAACATTAACTCCCAGCAACACTGCTATATTGTGCAAATATCACTCACTTACTTTCACCTTACATCTTAAAATATTACTCATAGTTACTGTACTTTGTTGCTCCAATGCATCATCCAAATGAACACTTACTACTGTTGGTCAAAAAAGGCTGTGATGGAAAGGTTAAATGAAAGTCATGTTAACAGGAAAAATTGTTGAGCATGAGAGTACAGTGTGTGTGCAAGATGGGAGGGGAGAGGAAGGAGGACGACACAGGTGGACTGGTACATGAGTGAGAGTGATCTGAAGTGAGGGAGAGCAACCTGGTGGCAGAGGACAGGGTGACAGGGAAATGATTTATTTGTGGCTGCCCCATTTCGGATTAAGGCATATGGTTATGCAAAAATAGACAAAGAAAAATTGTACAATATCATAAGGAACAAATTAAGTGTAAAATATTATATACATTGAAATAATAATAAAACAATGAAAATTTTATAAAAAAGCAGTGTACTGAATATAGTACTATACCAATCATACGTTCAAATTCAAGACCACCAGAGATACGGGCTAAACAATAAAGCATACTGTATACAGTACTGCACTGCTGTATACCAGTTATATATTCAAAATAAAGACCACCTGAGTAAAAAGTTGAAAATAAAAGAAGCCAAACAGCAAAGCATACTGTACTCAAGGTGACTTTTTGCAGAAACTACAAGAAGTATCAGTAACTATATTACCATATCTACACTGTGATACATAATAATATTGATGTAGCTATGGAAAATAAGACTTCCAAGAAATTTTGTGATAGTCATGCTCAAAGTAACCACAATTAGGCAAAATTTTTTCACCTTTCCAGTCAAACTATATAAAAATAACCAGAAATATGAGAATGTAGGCTATAAGCATGAGCAGATACTGTACAGAGCACACTAGAAAAGCATTTCTATAAAATAATGACCATAGGCACACAGCAGCCAAAGAAGGAGGTAGTAGAGCTCAGTCTTCATCTCTCACAGCTGTATGGTCCTCTAGTCAAAAATGTAACCTGATTCTGTCATTTATGGTGTTTATATATTGTTCTCCCTCCTTGTGTCAAAGTCCAGCTATCTCCATTTGGCAACCTGCAGCAGCTTGTGGGGTTCTCATGATGATATGCCACCCGGCCTAAGTGTCACATAACAGTTATGTTTCTTTGTACCTGGAAAAACTGAATATATCAATATATACCGCAATTTTTTCAGACTAAGGATACAATATATTATGTACTTGAACAGATTACTGAAAGCAGAGTGAACAAGAATACCTTATTGTACTTTATGCTGTTCTAATTACTGCACACACTTTTTCATTTTTCCAGTCTTCCTTCCAACTATGAACCACCTAATGGGATGGCTGTAAATAATGCATATTGTATCCACGCTGCTTTGCACAGACAACACTTCATTCATATTCCATAGCAAATACTGAAACATGACATATGAAGCAGTCTGACAGTCGATACTGATTGTAAGATGCTCAAGAGAAGCTGTTCTGTAATCAGACTCTATATGCCAATTCTTTTATTATGAAGGCTAAAGGGATCAAACAATGAGAATGAATCACGAAAAAACAGAGAAATGATGTGTGTTTAAGATGTAAACTTCTTTATACAGAAAAACCAAATAATCAGTAACAATTTTTTTATAAACAGATGTACTCCCTTGTCCTATATATGTGCTCCTCAAAGTGTGGGAACAATATCATTTCACAAGAATATCAAGACAAAGATTGACTGAGGTAAATAGCCACCCTTTCAGTTATTTATCACTCTTATCATGGGAAATTCTCGAACTCTACTGCTGACCAGTATGTCAACAACTGCTGTCATCAACACTATATTGTACAGTACAGTAACATTTTGTTTCGTTTTTGAAGGCTCCAACATGCTTGCATGCATCGGCCTTGGTCACCTAATGGCGGCTCTCCACGCTGCTCGATCTTTGGCAGCCTCCCTGTTCAGTCCCTTAACCCTTAAGTCACACTTAATGACCTCGTCCCACGTCTTTCTCGGTCTACCTCTCCCAACCCCTCCCCCAGTATTAACACTTCTCACCCTCTGTACCCAATTATCATCCCCCATCCTCTCCACATGTCCAAACCACCTCAGCCTACATCTCCTCATCACAACACCAATACACTCCAGTCCCATCCTACCTCTCAACTCTTCCATCGTAAACCCAGCCCTCCCAGGCCTTGCACGCAGGAACACACTGCACATCCACCTAATCATTGTCATTTCTGTACGTTTAAATCTGCGAATATCCTCTTCCTTTACTGCCCAGGTCTCACTACCATACATCATCACACTCCTAACACATGCTGCATACAAACACCCCTTAGCACGTAAGGAGAGTCCCCTCAATGTCAGGAGAGGCAACAGCTCCCTGAACTTCTTCCAACCACTTCTCACCCTAGCAACCGAGCTAACTCCAGCCCCACCTCCAGCACATAACATGTCTACCAAATAACAAAACTCCTCCACACACTCAAGACTCTCACCAGCAAGTTCAACCCTCTCACGCCTAACAATCTCCACCTGCTCTCCCCTACACGCCGCACACATGAAATCAGCATTATCTCGCAGTCTGCCTCTAATACCACTATATCTCTTGTGCACCCATTTATCACAAACACTACACAAGATGGAATTACAGTAATCCCTTTACTATTCGGACGCCCAATACTCGGACACCCCCACTACTTGGATTTCGTGGGCTGCCCAACCCCCAAAATGCCCCAAAATTTGAAAAAATTAAAAAAATATCCGAATTTTTTGGACCGCGTCAGGTTGAATTTCCCGTGCGCGCCGATTGGCTGTGTTTACGTGCGTGGTGCCTGTCTGTCGGTCCCATTTCCCACTCAGTTGCTGCCTCGTGAACAGCTCCGACAATGGCGGCCGAAGTGATTGATTTTGTGGTGATACCCTACCTCCTACAGGGCTTGATGCTGCTCTTCACCTTCTTCATCATGTGTGTGATGATGGCCCCGCCACCTGAGAAGAGGAAGAAAGTGGTTCTGACTCTGGAGAAGAGGAGGGAAGGGTATTGGAAAAGATGGACGTCGGGTGGCTGACATCACGGATTCGTCGTGAATTCAATCTCCCTCGCTCCACCTTGTTTGATATCAAGAAGTCCCGAGACAAACTACAGCAGTACACAGCTGATTTCGCTTCGAAGACCAAACGAAACGTGGAGAGGAAGGTGATGTTTAGTCCTAAGTATGCAGACATCGACCAATCCACGCTGATTTGGTATCGACAACAACGTGCTGCTGGTGTGTTGGTACGTGGAACGGAGCTGAAAGCTGCTGCTGAGAAGTTCACAAGGCTCCAGGACTCGTCACTAGACCACACGGGAATTTACTCTTATGTACAGTGCAGTGAAGTGATGTGATCCCTGTTATGCAAAAAAAAGTTGTGGAAAGTGTTGGTGAGAAGTGCTGGTGATTGTAAATTACGAAGGTTGTGTGGTGCAATTTCTTCGTGCCAAAGTCTGAGATGATAGAGCGAGTTATACATCAGGACGGCGGCTTCTTTTTCGTAAGTACCCTAACTTCATCAAAATTCCTTGTTTTGTTCTTTCCATATCATTAATCTCATGCATAAACTGTGTGCAAGATGATTTCCATAATGATTTTCATGTCTAACCTGTTTTCA
>JAGKTI010005668.1:17216-31123 GCA_018397915.1 Birgus latro | reverse complement strand
GTACATGGCCATAACCACCCTAACCAGCCACTCTTCCAACCCTAGCTTTCTCATTGCCCACTTCACCACCTCTCTAGGGACTCTGTCAAAGGCCTTTTCCAAATCAACAAAAACAAAATACAATTCCCTTTTCTTTCCAATATATTTTTCCTGAAGCTGTCGAACAATGAATATGGCATCAGTGGTCCCCCTGCCTGGCATAAACCCAAACTGCATCTCATCGATATTCACTCTTTCTCTAATCATACCTTCTAGAACTCTCTCCATTACTTTCATTATCTGATCTAAGAGCTTTATACCTCTGTAATTTCCCCTTTCCAGGGCATCACCCTTCCCTTTGTACACATTTACAATTACACTCTTCAGTCAATCATCTTGGACAACACACTCATATATAATCATGTTTATCAGGTCAGTGACTAACCTCACCCCAGTATCTCCTGAGGCCTTCAACATTTCGGCAGTCAACCCAGACACACCTGCCGCCTTCCCCACCCGCATCCTGCCTATTGCCTCACTCACAGTAGCAGCGTCAATCAAAGGCCAAGGGCCAAACACTGGATCTGCTGGCTCCAAACCTTCCCTATCCCAATCAAACTCCTCATTCAACAACCGGCTATAATGCTCTCTCTATGCATCTTTAATATCCCCCACTGTTCACCACTACCCTTCCTTCATCATTCTTCACACACTGCTCTCCCACAATGTCCCGATTATCCCTCTTCACCTAATTTGCTACACGAGCAGTAAACCCCAACCAACCCTTGGATATAAATCTTTACCAGCTCAATTCAATTGGAGCACCATAATTACCCACTAAACCAGCAGGCACCAAGGTTATATGGTTACCACCCAGCGTGGTAAATGGTTCCCTGGTGTACAAGAAACCATTTGGTTTGTCACTCAATGTACAGTCACCTACAGGCAGAAGAAAGAGTAAAGAATGAGGGAAAGAAAGACAGAAGAGGGAGTATAAAGTCACCTGTAGGCAGAAGGACTAGGAAAGAATGAAGGAAAGAAAGACAAAAGAGGATGGAAGGAAAGAAGGATGGAGGAGAAGAAAGGGCAGACACCCGAGAGCAGCACTACATTGAGTGAGTGGATAGTGAATGCCCCCACCCACCACAGGGGACTTGTAGTACAGTACAATAATTCATTATGAGGTGTTGTATTGCCCTGTGCAAGAAATGTGTATGTAAGCATTTCTTCACTGCAGGTGTTGAAATGTCTGGTGATGTGATGTTGTTGAAGAGGGTCTGGTAATGTTTATGTGATGATTGCTTTATGTGTCTAGTTGTGTTGTGTGGCTCAACCATATAAAGACAAGGGTGGTGTGTGTCACTGCAGACTGCTGTACAGAATTGTGTGCATCGCATGTCAAGGTAATCTCTGATGTGGGATTTTGTTTCAAAGTGTTGGTGAGCTGTGGGAGAGGTCTTGGTGCAGCCAGTGATGATGAATAGAGCATTGTTCTGTATGATCTGCAAGGTGTTATAACAGGTGCTGAATAGGATGGGGCCCACACTAGGGACACAGGGGACATCATTAACTTGATATGATGTTTACAAAGTAAGGAAAGTGTTTGTTTTTGTTGCCCAAATTCTGTCCCCTTTAAGTGCTCTGGGTGCATTGACTCTTAGGGTGTACCATTTTTTGATGTCTTGTACATGGTCCTCGAGGTGAATCTAGTCTCATATGTCACTACAAGGATCTTAAAAAGGTGTGTGTGGCATTAGTACATTGCTGAGTGTGATGTTAGTTGTGTATCAATACTCATGATTGCTTCTGGTGATGAGTGTAGTGGTGGATCTAGCAGAAGCAATTGTTAGCCTCTTGTCTTCAACCTATACCTGCAATGTGTTGAGGTAGAGTGGTCCTGTTGCAGTGTGCAGGCTGTGTCTGCAAAGTGGTAGATGGTTGTTATGGCAATGTCATTTGCATATGTGGCAACATTTGTGGTTAGTTGGGCCAAAGGATAGTCATGCACATATAGGATGAAACCTGTGTGAAAGAACTAAGCCCTGCAGAACTTCACTGGGGAAGTTTCATGCTTGTGATGACTTGTCCTGGCATATAACCTGTGTTGTCTACCAGCCAAGTACTTAGTACTTGAGAAACCAGCATCTGGTGGTGTTTTCCATGTTTGTGTTGAAGATTCTGGAGATTAATTTGCATCAGGGGATGGCAACAAAGACTACTAATTTTTATTGTTGTATCACATGAATGCTGTGTGGGACTAATGGAGTTTACATTGCCATATGTGTGTTGTGTGAGGCTGGTAAGTTAACTGTTTGTGGGGTGTAGTTCCTTCAAGCCATGTTGTGAGGGAGCAAGGGGAACATGAGGTGTGACTAAGAATTAGGCATTCAGTTATCTTGGATGATGTGCCAAGTAGCATTATGGGTCTATACAAGGAAGGGTGTGTTGGGGCCTTGTTTTGATGTAAGAATACTGATGGCAGCTCCATGTTTTCAAATGCTAGGAATGATAAACTGCACATACCAGTAGCTGCTGATGTTTGTCAGGACCTGGAAGTCAGGTGGTCCTAAATGTTTCAGGTGTTATTTGTCAATGTCATTTGGCCCTGCGAATGCGGAGTTCTTTGTTTACCTGATAATGTTACGTGTCTGTTTTGGAGTGAAGGAGTTTACATTGTGGTTAACTGGAAAGACCTGTTATGCAGCGAACACTGTTTTTCGAACAGTACTGTAATACAGAAGCTCAGTAGCTAAAACATGGAGGGAAGAACAATAACCTCACTGCAGATTAGGTGAATGCAGACAGTAAGGTAAGGTAATGGTGGGGGATGATACCAAAAGGTGTTCAGCTGCAGTGCTTGTCTCCTTAACTTGGGCCTTTGAGCTAATGGAAGATTTACTGTATTTACCCACTACTGTAAGCAGCAGGTTTATTTACCCACTACTGTATCCTGGAATACAAGGCACTGCATCATCCAGGTTACCACATTTACCTCCTCTAGGTGTAATGCTATATACTTATCATACATACCAACCCATGAAGGATGGACGGACACCTGAAATGAGTGGTGTCAGCTGCCCTCATCATGATTTGGATCCTGGTATTATCTGGCTGGCAGCTTCACAGCTTGCAACAATAACCACTGAGACACAATGGCAGACATAATGCATGCTTAAAAGTTGTACACATAACATAAAAGGTGACTGGTATTGAACCCACACTCTCAAAATGAAAAAATAATGGAGGTTACAAAGTGAACTGCTGTCTGTGATACTAAGCATGATGGTTACACATGGGACCCTTTCAGGGAAGATGTGGGAGATGTGTGGCCTGGTAGCATGCACAGTATCTGAAGGACTGATCACCGCTATTCATTCTATACAATACACAGAACACTATACCAGACAAGAGTTTAAGTGATCATGATGAATCTAACACATGGACAATGTTGATACACACAACAAGTAGGAAACAAAACTTAATATTTACAAAACTGGATACTGGTGTTATAAAGTCTTACATCATAGAAAGCTCTAAAACAAGCATCAAGTTTTTACAGTAGAAGCCCGATCTAACGGACTAATTCAGCCAACTCCATTCCGTTTGCTCGAATTTTCCGTAAAATCAAGTTACGTAACCAAGGTTCAATATAAGGGAAACTTTTCCGGTACTACACTGAGGTGCTTTCCATTAAATCCTTGAAGGCAACAGTCAAGCCAAGTTCCTGAAAATGTGCACCCAAACCTAGCAAACTATGCTAACTCTCAGTGCTACACACAGCAGTCTGAACCCATAATTAATACCCCCATTTAAAGCATTATTGTGTCCATGTTCTATCTATCTATCTATTTACAGCCCAGTGCCCTAATCCTGCAAAGGGTGGCCCCAGACAAAATGCCTCCAAGTCGCTCTGTCATCCACCATTTGACTGCCCTCCCCCCAGCTCACTCCCCCCTCCCTCATATACCTCTCAACTCCACTCCTCCACTTCATCCTCGGTCTCCCCCTCCCCCTCCCCCTCCCTCCCTCCACTTCACCCACATACACCCTCTTAGTCAGTCTTTCATTCTCCAATCTCTCCACATGTCCAAACCACCTCAGTGTATTTCTCCTAATTTTCTCAATCACATCCACATCCACCCCACAACGTTCTTTCACTTCTTCATTCGTCAACCTGTCCCTCCATGTCACTCCACATGCTACTCTCAGGTAACTCATTTCCACTGCTCTCACTCTTGACTTGTTCCCCTCTGGCAAGGTCCATGCCTCGCTTCCATACGTCAGGGTAGGGATCACGATACTATTATGCAGTGACTTCTAAACTTCCATACTCACCTCCCTATTTCTCATTACTACTTTCAATGAACCAACAACCTTCTTTCCCTGCTGTACCCTTTCAAGCACTTCATCCCCAAAACTTCCATCCTTACTCATCACACTACCCAAGTACGTGAATGCACTCACATTCTCCAAATCCTCACCATCCAACCTCACTGTGCATTCTGTGACTTCATTCCTCTCAAACACCATAACTTTACTCATGTTTACATTAACTTTCAGATTCCTCTTCTTACACACTGTCCCAAACACATTCACCAAACCTTGCAACTCGCATTCATCTTCACTCAACAATACTGTACATGTTAACAGTGATTAACACAGTTATGACTTAGTAATAAAATATCCACATACAAAGAATAAGATGAAGATAGTAGTGAACCAAATACAGTAGTATAGTAAATCTATCTATCTATCTATATACATAGGCTGCTTCCCCCAAGAAAAGGGAGGTAGCCGAGACAGGTCAACACACTACCAATTTACTCATCCACTCATACACATTCATTCGCATCTTAGCCCCAAAGGGGAGAAGGGACAGATCCTCACCGCACCACACCGCACGAGGGTCAACCACGCAGTGCAGTCAGTGACATCCGCAGCAGGGCCCGACAGCAAAGCTGGTTTACCCCTGCCACATCATAATGGATCCAGCCCCTTACCTGCACCTGACCTGATCAGCTGATCAGACAAACTGCAGGAGAATATCCTCTCAGGGCTGCGTCATCATTTATTCATTCACAATTTCTCTCCATTCATTTCTATCACGCACAGCCACTCTTCCTTGCTCAACAGACAACCCTCTCGCATCCAACGCTCTCTTCACACTGTCCATCCATCCTATTCGTGGTCTTCCTCTCAGCCTTACGCCTCTCACATCAGATCTAGTTATCTTTTTCACCAATCGCTCATCATCCATTCTCTCCATATGCCCAAACCATCACAACACCCTCTGTTCAACTCGATCAGCCATCTCCCGAACAATTCCAGTTCTCCTTCGCACTTCATCATTTCTCACTCGATCCATACGCGTCACTCCACACATACTCCTCAGACACCTCATCTCCATTACATTCAAACTTTTCCTCTCTGCTACACCCATATTCCATGTTTCAGCCCCATATAATGCAGTCGGTACCACAACACCCTCATACAGCCTTCTCTTTACATCCATTCTGAGTGAACGACATCCAAACACTTTTTTCATTCCTCCTAGCACCTTTCCAACTTCATTCATTCTAAACTTCACTTCTGCATCTATTCTTCCATCCGCAGCAACATGTGACCCTAAGTACTTAAAACACTCAACCTCCTCAAGCAACTCACCATTCAAAACTATAATCATCCTCCTACCATCTATCAACCTCGTACACTTCATCACTTTACTCTTATTCTCATTTATTTTCAGTTTCCTCCTTTCACACGCCCTTCCAAACTCCTCTACCAACTGTCTCAATCTCTCCACTGAATCAGCCACCAGTGCAGTATCATCCGCAAACAGCAGCTGCTTCAGATTCCACTCTCTACCATCATTCACCAGACTCAGTCCTCCATCTAACACTCTTGCATTCACCTCCCTTACAACACCATCCATATAAATATTAAACAACCAAGGCGACATCACACATCCCTGCCGCAGCCCCACTCTCACGGGAAACCAATCACTCACAGTATTTCCCACTCTTACACACGCTCTACTATTTACATAAAAACTTTTCACTCCTTTTAGTAACCTGCCATCAAGCCCATTCAATCTTAAAACATTCCACAAAGCCTCCCTATCAATTCTATCATATGCTTTATCTAAATCCATGAATGCCCAAAACACATCCTTACCTTTCGCTAAATACTTTTCACACACCTGTCTCACAGCAAACAGCTGATCCACACATCCCCTCCCTCTCCTAAAGCCACACTGCTCATCACCAATCACTCCCTCTGTACCCTCTCTAACTCTCTTAATTAACACTCTACCATACACCTTACCTACCACACTCAACAGACTTATACCTCTAAAACTAGTACATTCATACTTATCACCCTTACCTTTATATAATGGGACCACACAAGCACTTGCCCAGTCAATTGGCACCATACCTTGCACAAAGCACACATTCAACAATCTTACTAACCAGTCAACAATAGTTGCTCCACCACATTTCAGGCATTCCACAGCACACCCATCCATACCTGCAGCTTTCCCTGTTTTCATCTGCTTTACTGCCTCTTGCACTTCCTCCATCGTGATCAAGGATTCATTCAACTCTCCCAACACATCTATTCCTTGCACCCTTCCATCTGCCACAATCTCAGCCTCCCTTTCCTCCTCTACATTCAACAATCTTTCAAAGTACTCCGCCCATCTCTTCCTTACTGCATCCATCTCAATTAACATCCTTCCATCCTCTGCTTTTACTCGCTCCTCCTTCCCAGACTCTCCCTTTCGCACCCTTTTCACCTCCTTCCAAAACATTTTCTTATTCTCCTGAAAATTCTCAGTCATCCGCCTACCCCACCTCTCATCTGCTGCCACTTTAGCACCACGCACAACCCTTCTTGCCCTATTCCTCTTTTCCTTATACCTCTCATATGACACCTCATCCCTCCTCTGCAACCACACTTCATATGCATGTCTCTTCTCACCCACAGCCATACTTACTTCCTTGCACCACCATTCACTTCCCTTCCTTACACCACCACCCACTCGTCTCACACCACACACCTCTTCTGCATGCCCCACCACAGCACTCTTAAACAACTGCCATTCCTCCTCCACACTGCCACTCTCCTGATCTTTCACTGCATTCCACTGATCTCTCAATTTCTCCTGACACTCTATCATTTTCTCTCTTTTATCCAACTCACTCACTTTCAAAACCTCCCTGTCACACCTAACTCTCCTAGCTCTCACCCATCTCTTACCTACTATCAACTTTCCCTCCACCAGGTAGTGGTCAGACATACCTCCACCCTCCCCTCTCAAAACTCTCACATCCAACAATCTTCCTATTACATTCCTGGAAACAACCACATAGTCCATCAATGCTCTGTCAACAACCCTTCCACCCTCCTGTCTCACCCATGTATACTTATAAATATCTTTCTTCTCAAACAAGGTATTCCCAATCACCATCTCTCGCTCAACACACACACCTATCATTCGTTCCCCATTTTCATTTCTTCCAGCCACACCATGCATACCAACTACACCTTCAACTGCTACATTTCCCACTCTAGCATTCAGATCCCCCATCATTACCACATTCACATTTGCTCCAAAGCTCTGCAAACACTCATCAACATCATTCCAGAAAGACTCCTTCTCTTCTTCATCCCTTTCACTACCAGGCCCATATGCACTCACAAATACCCACAACTCACGTTCAAATTTCGCTTTCACCCACATCAGTCTCGATGACACCTCTTTCCATTCAATCACACACTGCTGTACTTCTGGGCTCACTAACAAGGCCACACCTTCTCTTGCCCTTCCTCTATCAACACATCTTCCATTCACACTTCCAAATGTAGACTCACCTTTCCCTTTCATCTTTGTTTCACTCAAAGCTAACACATCCAACTTTCTTCTCCCAAACATTCTCCCAATCTCCTCCCTTTTAGCCTCAATCATACTACAACCACGCACATTCATAGACCCAACCTTCAGGGTACGGGGATAACTCGATCCCCCATCCCTTTCTCTGGCCTGTCTCTTTTTTGGAACTAAAAAACAGAGGAGGGGGTCCCTAGTCCCCTCACCCCGCCCCTTTTAGTCGCCTTTTACGACATGCAGGGAATACAGTGGCGGAATTCTTCCTAACACAATCTGGCCGCAGAGTAGTAGTACCACCCATAGTGCGGCCAGATTATGTCCCCCCCCCCCGCAACAGGGGGCCTTGCAGTGGGGATTAAAGTTTTCCGTTCCTAAGAAAGCTGAGGTTTACTGAAAAAGAACACAAATAAGGATGCAATACTGATAGGGATAGTAAACTACATTAAGGCTTACCCCAAAAAAGTAGGGGTTCTGCACTTGTTGCAGAAATATGCCTGACACAGGTAGCCACACTGGTCTCCACAAACCTGGGGGTGGTTTAGTCACTGTCAGAGTCACCCTCCATCAGCACTCACGGTGGTACAGGGGCGACAGAGGGACTGGGGAGCATCAGGGATGGCGCTCCAACTTCTCAATTATTTTCAATTTCTGGGCAAGAGAAAGCCTCACCTTAGGTTCAAGAAAGCTGAGGTTTACTGAAAAAGAACACAAATAAGGACGCAATACTGAAGCAATGCTGCACACCCGTGGAGCAGTTGTTTACAGTTGGGGGATCACATGAAGACTGCATGGGCCAAGTGACATCACCGAGTCCCTGCTGCCAACCCTGGCAGGTTGGTGGGGATGTGTGGCAACACTGCACACCACCAGTCAGTGGAGTGTTTCTGGTATGGGCTCAATAACGCATTCGATTTACGGGACTTTTTCCAGTAATTAGGTGGTTTTCGGAATGGAATTTCCTTGACAGAATTATACAGTAAAACCTCGATATAACGGACTTCAGTAGACCGGAATTCGCTTTTATCGGACTCGAGGAGCTACCGGACTAAACTCCTATATATCGGAAAAAGTCCGATATAGCCAGAAAGCAGTCCGGACTGCCTGACAACTTCAGCTATGTTCACCACAATAAGGCAAGTAAAAGACATGTTTTTCAGGTTTTTCAGTGCATAGTATAGTATTATTATACCATCTGATTAGTGCCCCTCCCCGTAAAACAAATAACTCAGAGTCAAATGGCCACCCCTTACGGGATTATGGTGTCAGGCAATAGATAGATAGATAGATAGATTAATGTAGTGAAGGTATAACACAGTACAATACTGCAATGGTGGTGAAAACTACTGATGCAATCCGGACTAATGTCTGATATATCAGAAAAAGTCCAGATTAGCAGGGGTAAGTCCGGATGTCGCTTTTATTGGAAAATCGCATATTTCGGACTGGCCTGAGCCCCAATTAGTCCGTTATAGTGAGGTCTTACTGTACTCATTTTAACAGAAATTTTCCTTATTGGGCAAAAAAAATACTGGAAAAAATGATTCCGTTATCTCGGGCTTCCATTAAACTGATGTTCATTAAATCTATCTTCTACTGTATATGGTATATTCTTTTAAAACCCTTGCCGAGCTACAGACTTCATATGAGGCACCATGAAGGTCCGCATGGGGCAACCTGCAAGCCTTATATGAGGTACAATTTACATTGGTTATAAAACAATGATTCAAGGAACACACATTCTTAGGTGGTAAGGCTTGCAGAGCAAGGGGAGGAGATGCCAACCTGAGTGACTCTGAGCAACTGCTAGAAACCTGATTTGGAGCAGGGGTACCAAACTGGAGCCCACAGAAGGTGGCCAGGATGGCAGCCTTGTCCTTGAAGCCTACCAGGATGGTACCCTCCTTCACCAGAGGATATGAGGGAGTGGTTGGGCAACCCTTCATTGCCCAAATAAAGGACCAAGTCTGGGATGGCGAGCTGGAGAATGAGATGGTTGAGCAGAAGGCACACCAGGCGGCATGCTGAGCTTGATTAAGTGTCCTCTTGCATGCCGTATCCCTACGGTAGCGAAGGATCCAGTGGCTAGGGCAGAAGCACCTCCACCAGGCATTCCGGGAAGACCACCTAGCCCAGAACGACCCTGGTACATTCCTCCAACCACCAAGGAACTGTAGCAGTGCCTTGGGGACGTGCTGAGGACCTGCAGTAGGTCGACTCACCTGCCACAACCACAAAGGAAGTAAAGGCTACCTCATGGTCATCCAAGGGCCCTCCAGACAAAGCCTGGGGATCACTGAAGGCTGCCTCAAAGGAGCCCCATGTGAGGGTTCAGTGTGGACAAGGCAGGGAAGAGCAGGGTGAAGAAAGGTCAGTGACATCCAGGGTTACTGGAAGGTGGTCAGACTCCAAATATGGGACAGTCCAAACAGCCAAGCACCAAAATGGATTACCATACACAGGGACCAAAAGTGGAAGGCAGGCCTAAGTGCAGGTCAATATGAGTCTGCAATCCCAATGGGGAGTGCAGGGAAATGCGACCACTCTACAAGAGAAACTGAAAGAGGGAAGATCCCAACCTGTTGCAAGAACCTCGCACAAGAAAAGAATCCCAGTGGGGGTGTCTGACATTAAAATCACCCAGGAGGAGGTAGGATAAAGGGAGCTGGTCTTGATAGGCCCAGAGTTCTTCTAGCCCAATGTCCTTTCAAGAGTTGTAGCAAACCACCACAGTGATTCAACCTGTTCCAAGGAAAAGGCAGACCGTAAGAACATCCAATAACCCCCAAGGGGGCTGGGTCAGAGGCAGAACCAAGCTAGGCACATCCTCTGACTGCAACAGTTAGACCACCCCTAACACCCTGGCAATCAGTCCAACAGATGGTAAAACCTCAGAGTGACAAACAGAGGTGTGGGGATAGCCGAGTCTCACAGAGACCAATAACATCCAGGGCAAGGTCCACTATCATTTGTTTGAAACTGAGTTTTCCAAAGAATGGATCTGGCATTCCAGAAGAGGAATCTGAAGACAGGTGGGGGGGTTTTCACTGAGAAGAGAGGAGGGAGAGACTGACATTGATGTCAATGAAAGACTGTCCATTTCTAAACATGGACAGGACTGCTAGCAGGAGGTCCACAAATGACTCAGAGGAATGGGCACTTGAAGGGTTGGCATGTGGGGAGGTTAGGGAGGCTGTCCTTGGTACAGGCCAATGTGGAGGAGCAGGAGAATCAACAGGGACAGAGCCTGTCACAAGAGAGCTGGAGAGGAAGACATGCAGCTCGGTTGAAGCGGGAACAGGAACAGTAACCAATGGTGAGGCTGATTTCGCTGGTGTAGGTCCAGGCAAGGTATTGGGCTAGATGGAAGGATCTGAGGGGTCATGTGCAGCACAGAGGGGAGAGGCCCAAGCTGGGTGGGAACACTGATGTCGAGAGTTGGGAGGAGGGGCAGGGTGGAGCAGTACTGCTGAATGGGAGGTTGGGTGGGAGGGCACAACAATCATGTGGTCCACCTCACTGGGTTCAGCTGCCAACTCACCACCAGAAGCCCCAGCAAAATCATCCACAAGTTGCTGACCACCATTGCATACATGAGGCCCTCCTGTACAGGCCAGGATGTCCGACTCGGAGCAGTAGGTGGTTGCGGCAACAGAGCTGGGAGGGGTGTGCCCAGAGGGGTTGAGGGCTTGCAGATGGGTGTCAATGTCACGCAGGATTAAAGGGTCAGCTCTGACAGTATCAGGGATGGCAAGTGCCTGCTGATAACATGGGCAAGTGTAGAAGACAACTGGGTGTGCACCACCATGGAAAATGCAGCAGGGGTAAACAGTATGGGCAATAATATGTCATAAGTAATAGTTATAGATATGTAATAATTATAGGCACCAGTACATATCCCATATCACAATGTGCAGTATGTAGTGTCTGCTGGAGACATACGGTACACAGCTTCTCACTAGGAATGTCAATCCACATGATGTATATCAACAATCCTGTTGCCCCAGACCAGCAAGGATGTCATGACACATAATGTATCTCAAACAATCTATTTTTAGTTCAGATGATAGCCTACAAGAATTTCATCATACAAACAGTTTAACCAACTTCAGCCAGTTGTCTGACATCATGGAAGCTATCCATGGAAATCTACCAGACACTAAACATCCCCACCGAGCCATATATATTCTCAGATTTTGGAGGGCATAGTCAAAGAGCCAAAGAGAACGATCGAAGACAAAAGCTAGGAGACAGGGTAGCGAGGAGGTTTGCCGTCATGCTACATTACACTGCCCATATAGCAGTGTACAATAAACTTCGTAACCCAAGAGTGCCTATAACTCACTTCACCAATGATACAAGATACTCAGAGAGGCCAGTAAAACAGTGGTACATACCCCAAAACAAGCTATCCAATGCCTCAAGGCATTACTGATGCTAGTTTTTGCCTATCAAACTGGCTACCTACATAACTCCCTACTTTATACTATCAACATTGGTGGCAGACGACTAAACTATGTTACATCTACCGGTACAATATCTCTCTCTATCCAATTAACACCTCAGCTATGTCTATCAACATTGGGGGCAGCAGTGGGATCGCTGGAGCACTGACAACCTGATGGGGACCTGCAAAAATGGAACCTACTACATCAAGAGCACCCAACTTTGAAATTGCAGGAGACTGTGCCATACCCAAAGAGATGGCATGTATGGCACCTCAGAATAGTAAACACATAAGTCCTTACAGAGTAGCAGGAAGGGCCAAAGAAAATCTGTTCTGGCAAGGGGTCCCTGAATTTGAGACACACCATCCGGGCTCCCACCGTATCCTTACCTCCATGAGGGTGGACCATGAGGAGAGGGACCACTAGTTAGGAAGAACAGATGCTGAGACAACAAAAGTGAGCGAAGAGTTCCTCCTCTGAGACATCAGGAGCAACAGGCTTAATTTCCTATAAGAAAATTCACCACTGGAAGGTAAGCAAGCCAACCAACACATAACAGGCCAGTCCTCCACATGGGTGAGGGACTCAGGTGGAGCAGTCATCTTGGCCACATCATCTGCAAACACACGAAATCTAATACCTGACCCCTTTTCTAAAACCCTAAGTGAACCCTCAATGCAGTACTTGCCCAGTGGAGACCTGCTGATGGTGTCTGACAACTTGCAGGAATTAAAAAATAAGAAAAAAGAAAAACAAGTGTTGTAAGCTGGCCATGCAATGTAGACAAGGCTCTGTGTTTCGCTGGTAGCACTGCCATCTAGGAAGGAATGCCAAATCCACTTTTCTGGGACTCCACCCTCCTCACTGGTAGCAGAAATTGTCCTCATCCTTTTGCCAGGTCCAGTGTCCACCCCGGTGGCAGAGGTGAGTTCCATCTAGACATCCTGAGAGGCGGGACCAGTCACAAAAGGCTCCATGATAGGTCTAACACCTAACTGACATACACTTGTAAACAAAACAAGAACACTGTTGTAATGACTGAAATGAAAATCATCAAATTAATCACTGGTCTGGCCGGGACTGGATCCTCGGCCCACGAGTTCCACGCGCACTCATGTAACCACTGAGCCAAACAGAGGATCCCCTCCCTTTGCTTGTGGTCAACGCAGGCATTTATAAACCTCATTATGCCACTCTTTTCTCCCCTTGGTGATTGATTTGGTGGGTTTTGAACATACAAGGTAGCGTAGCATCAGAGGCCACCACTGGGGACACTGCGGACCACACCGAACAACTCATCCCTGGGATGTAAGGACAAGGATGCTGCCAGCTAACCAAGGTCCAACATCAAATTGCCAACCAAGCCTCTCCTCACATCCCACACTGCTGCCAAGCAATGTAATAACTGAAATGAAACTTGTCAGATTAACTCCTACAAGATGGGTGTCCACATATGCTGTCCGAGGGGTACTAAGGCCAAAAAGATGGGTGTCCGCATATGGGGTCATGCTCCTGCACCCCCCCAAACCCGTCCCACCCTCCATTCCACCACACCCAGCCCCACCCCCACCCCCCAACATGACCCCCCTGCC